>CAODLS010659759.1:0-16559 GCA_948243855.1 Flueggea neowawraea | reverse complement strand
GATTCAAGATCTTTTGACTTCAGATCTCTAAAAGAAGGAGGACTAGATCTGGAAAATGATTTCATATGCTACGGGATCAGAGACTTCTGTGTTGAAGCCTCACCATACTTTCCAGACCTGGTACATGAGTTCTATGCCAATACTAGACAATGGGTAAATGATGATGAAAATAGCATTTGTTCTTTCAGACCATTGGCATGTCTAGTAAAGTTAGTGGCATTGAGATTATCATAGATGAAAAGCTTCTGAACAAGCTATTCAAGCTTCTGATCGCTGGCATTCGAGTATGTTGATATGGAAGGGAACACCATAACGGTGGACACTACACTCATGAGAATGTATATGTTTGATCGCTTTGGTGTAGTGCAAATTGAAAATATGGAAAAACATCTGCTGGATCAAAATGATTTTGGCGTAAAATGGAAGATGGTTCACACAGCTCTCACCAAAATTTTACAGCCTAAATCCCATACTCAGTCACCTCTCACAAATCAAGATGAGGTCATATTGTACTTGCTGATGAAAGAGAAGCAGGTCAATTTTGCTAGTATGGTGGTTGATTGGATCCTTGACAGACAGAAAAACTTCAATCTTCCAACCTTCTCGGCACAAGATCGACAATGAGCCGAAACAATGCCATTCGCAAGTCATCTCTCCAAGGTCTTCAAATTCTACAAAGTCTGTCTGCTTGAATCTGAAGCCTATCATGTTCCAGAATCTTGCAAAATATGCACTGAATCGCTACGCAACATGCGACTATTCAGAACAGTGGGCAGAGGCTATATTTTCCAACCTTACATCAAAGAATGAGATGTAATGGTTCATAAAAGAGATAAGTCACGGAATCCTAAACCTGACGAAATGATCTATCTTAGAAAAATGACTGAGGAAAAGTGGAAATTACAAAAGAGAGCTGCAACATCAGTAGAGGCAGAGGCACCATTTTGAGATGCAACTACTGAAGAGTCACACAGAAATGAAGACTCTTCAGGCAGTATGGATAAAATAGATGCCTTAATTCTTGAATTTCAAGAATTTAAAGCTATATCTGAGGCATTTCAAGCTGAGACACGAGCAAACTTCGAGACTGCCACAAATTTTCTTCAAGCAAATTTTTCTGCTTTGGAAAGTCTCAAAGCTTCAACAGCGGCTCCATCTCCACAATTGCCAACTCTTAGTCCTCCACAAATGCCTACTCCAGGTTCCTTAAGTGATCCAAGCCTTCACGAATCACTAGCTCAGCCAACTATGGAAGCATTCGACCATGAAACCTATGGTGCTACTCCTGAGATGGCACATGATGATCCTCCACCTCCATCAGTTGTTGAAATTCCTGCTAATCAATGTGATGTTCTTGAAACTCGACTCTACACTGTCGAAGAAATTCATAATTCTGATCTTGTTGATGTTGATCAGTTTGATCAGGAGGAAGCATCTTCTACCACATATGAACCAGCAACTGTAAATGATTCCATACCACACCCAGAAGAGGACTCCCATGTTGAGCCTCATACGCCTATGTCTACGACACTTTCTGAACATGCAGTGCCAGCCGCAGAGGAGCACGATGTCCTTAATGTGCCCTTAACCGCCACTTGTCGTGCAGCGGCTCAGGATGCTTCAGCAGTACCATCAGCAGATAGTGGCCCTGGTAATACCATTCCAACTGAGGTGCCCCCTAAAAATCCATTTGAAGCAACTGCCTCTGGACGCTCTTCATCTTCCCAAAGGCGTGCTGAGCTCCGTAAATATTTGGAAAAGTTGAAGCAAATGAGACAAGAGTTTATATGCAATTTTGGTCACTTAGAATTCAAAGTCACCTCTTCATCATCATCATCGAGTGAATCAGTGATTCTTCAGAATGGGAAGGCCCATTTCCCTCATCCAGATGGGGATCTTCTTCTCACACTTCACCTCCGCCTCTTACAGCCCCTAAACCAGATGTCACTCCTGCAGAGCTTGCACAAGAACACACAAGTAGGAAACACATCCGGCTGTTGGAAAAGTTAATAGAGAAAGAAAAGGCCAAATTGGCCAGTATGCCTCCGATTCCAAACGTTATTGGCATATCTAATGATGACGAGGAGGATCAAGACTCCGTATTTGACCATTTATATTGCAAATATCTGATCCGCAACACAATCCGTGAGGCTGCTCCGAATATCTCAAATGAAGACATGGAAAAAATTCTCTCAACTGTTGCTTAAGAACTACGCCATTCCGCTCTCAACCTTCCACTTCCAGACCGTGATTCCACATTGTTGTTCATGCATACATCTTGCATTTCATTTCTCATCTGTATTTTTCGGATGATTACATTTCCTATATATGACACATATCTTAATCGAATTGGTATTCACTCACCTTTGGGCTATCTCATTATGATTCTATGTCTTTTGATTATAAAAAAAAAAAAAGGGAGAACAATATGTGTTAGTTTGTCTATTCTGAAATTGCTATTAAACTGTGCACTAACATCTGGACAAGGATGACCAACCTTGATCAAAAGTGCTTTAGAGATGTAAATACCAGGTGCATTGATTGAGAGGGAGTGCAAACTATCTCAATGTTTTGTTATCATCAAAAAGGGGAAGAATGTTGAATCAATTTTGTGATTAACATAAAAACTCCTAAATTTTGATAAAGTAACAAAACAATTGAAAAAGTTAAGCTAAGCATATTCATCAAATCTCTAAGAACATTAAAGAATGGTCCATGTACTTTAAACCAAGACCTATGCACGTTGATCAAAGATAAAGATGCATTGAGAAGTCAGAGATGGACGTTATGCGCACAAGAGCTCATGCTATGCGCATAGAATAGGTGTTACGCGCTTAGAAGACAAATGCAACGCACGTAAATACTGTGATTCGGTCAAGAAGAATGGATCAATATCCTACTGTGCGAATAGGAATAAGTGCAGTGCGCATAGACGGGGTACAATCAGAACAACAGAATGGATCAGTATATTGCTATGCGCGTTGACATAGACCCAAGCACGTAGTAACTAGCTTGGTATAATTAGAAAATCAGAGAAATTCACAAAGTCAAGTTGCGACATGCTCTATCCCAGTTGATTGCGCTTCAAAGGATCATGCTACGCACACAAAACATACTTCTGTGCACGTAGACGAGGAAAATATATGTCTGACTGAATAATGCCAAAATCTGTTACATGATGTTAGGATACCAACGGGAATATTAGCTGACATGAATTCAGAAAGCTTCAGAATAGTGAATCACGAACAGAGAATCAAGTCGCAGAAGACGTCACAACAAAGGTGAGTTGTGCTACCTGACAAATAACAGACGCTCCTCAATTTTTGAAATTTTTGAATATCTTCTGACACAGTCATGGGAAAGATCAAAGACATAAATATTGAAGACTCGACTACGTACACAACACTGAGTACAACACACACAACATTCAAGCTCTGTGTACACAGATAAAGGTACTAAGCACGTAGTTACTTCTTGTTCTAAAACAGTGTGTACTGGAAATCAAGCTATGCATACAGAAGGAATGTCGCTGCACGTAACACTCTGATAAAACGATGAACTACGTACACAGTACATATGGTACGGACACAGCAAGGACTGACGTCATTAATCTCATCAGTTTTGCATTTCTTACAACGACTGATTTGGTATCCACAACGGCCAGTTTTTTTGAGGAATGCCTATATATAGACGTTTCAAGTCATAAGGTAAAAACAACAATCTTAGATAGTGCCTAAAAGCTTTGAAAATCTTTCCATTGCATTCTTACTTTGTTCTTGAATACTTACATACCAACTGATTTGTAGATTTGATATCTTATCATTGAGTTGGTTGAACAACACTGTCATTTAGTTGAGAATATTATTGTACTCGAGCTTTGTTTTTAAAGCTTGAGAAAGGAATATGTTTTTCTTGTTTGTTACCTTGAAAAAACAAAGGAGTGTGGTTTTCTTGTTTTGACCAGTAAAAAGCAAGGTGTAAAAGGTTGTCTTGTGATCCTGAAAAAAAAAAGAGTGTAAACGGTTTTACCTCCACCTGAAAGTGAGAAAGAATAGTGGATTCAAACTCTCTAGTGAACTAGAGGAGTGGACGTATGTCAAAGAGGACCGAACCACTATAAATATTGGGCTTTGTTTCTCTATCCTTTTACTCCTTATTTTTTGTTCTTTATTAAGTGGTAGTATTTTAGATTTAGCTACTGTTTTGATTTGAAAAATATTTTCAAAAGCTTTTCAAGATATTATTTTTAGCAAGAAATCCAATTCACCCCCCTCTTGGATTGCCATATTGGGATTTCACATTCATGGCAGCGGATATAACAAAAATTTAATGCCTTGAATTCCCCCAAGGACCCATGTATATCAACATATATAATTAAGGTTGGATGATTTACCTTTCACCAAGGCTTGATCGATCGGTTGTATGAAACATTGATGTAGCTCTAAGCACCAAGAACCCGAATCACCTTGTGGAATCACGTTGCTTTTTCGCAAACGTGGCTATAAGTATCTACACGAACAAACTTACCTTGGAATGATTGCAGTGTCCTAGCACCTTTTAGAATCACTATTCTAAAGCTCAACTTGCACATTAAAGAAGAGAATTATTCTCCATCAATTTCCAAGGAAGATTCAAGGCCTTGAAGAGGGGAGAGAAGAGGATTGATGAGGCTTCCATCATCCATTGAGTCAAGATTTTTTTTCCTTTTTATTTCCTTATTCATTTTTTAGAATAATGTTTAGGTTTTATTTTTATTCCTCTAGGCTTATTTGTACAATTATGCTAGCTGAGATTTTATTTTGCGGCTTAAAGATTTAAACCTTCGATTTATGTTACTTTGATGGATGATTAATGTTATGGTTTTTTCAATGCTACATCTATTGTTTTGATGCTTTAATTGTTAAATCTATTGATGGTGATTGATTTTATGACTTGTTGGTTATTGAACAATGTTATTATTCGTGACCACAATGTTGTTTTTGACAAGCCCAAGTGAAGAATTGAAACATGAAGCTTGGGTTAGGTCTACTAGCATAGAACATGTACGGTTTTAGGATAGAAATATGCATATGCCTACAAGATGTTCAATGAAATTCCCCAATGACCTTAATGGGCCTAACTTGGCTAGGTGAGGCCGAAAATATCCTCTTAGGAAGTGTAGGTACGTCTTGAGTGACATTGAAGAAGGCCTTGGGTTAGTCTTGAGGAGAGAACACTCACACCCATTTGTTAAGCCCAATTACATCCATTAGGCAATTAGATAGTTGGTTTCATCTTGAAAGCGCTAACATTTTCTTATCATTGGTTATTTGAATTTACTTTATTGCTTGCTTTTATTTCTAAACTCAAAAACAAACCTCTTAATGTTTATACTTGCTTTTATTTTTATTATTGCCCATAATTAGACACATTCCCTGTGGAGACGATACCCAAGGAATACTCCTTGGGTTTTTATTACTACAATCCAAGGAATTTATGAAGTTTCTTGAGATGTTCAAGAAGTTGTAATTAAATATCCCTTTCTTGGAGGTCATTTCCCAAATGCCTAATTATGCCAAGTTCTTGGAAGAAATAGCGGCCAACAATAGGAGGTTGGAGGAGTATGTTATGGTGGCACTTGCCAAGGAGTGTAGTGCAATCTTATTGAATAAATACCCTTGAAAGCTCAAGGATTTAGGGAGCTTTATAATTCCTTGCACCTTTGGGAAATTTACAAATCTGGAGTCCTTGTGTGATTTGGGTGCTTTGGTGAACTTAGTGCCCTCATACATTTACAGGAGGAAGCTAGGGATTGGAGAGCCATCACCTACAACCGTGAAACCCCAACTTGTGGATCAATCCATGAAGTAACCACTTGGAGTAATGGAGAAAATATTGGCGAAAGTAGGTAAGTTCTTCTTTCCCATCTATTTTTATGTTTTAGACATGGATGATACTTGTGACACCCCTATCATACTTGGGAGACCCTTTTTGGCAATCGGTGAGGTGTGCATTGATTTGGCTAAAAGGAGTATACTTTTTAGAGTGGAGAAGGAAATTGAAGAGTTCCATGTTTCTAAGAATGCACATGCATTTTTTAATATTGATGAAAATAAGGTGCATTCTTTAGAGACATGTTGCATGGTGTCTAAGCCTCCACCCTTAAACCCTTTGAGTGACACCCGAGGTAAGGAACAACCTAGAGAGAAACCACTAGTGTGTCCTAAGGAAGTCGAGCTTGGAAATAGGTCTAGTGCAAAAGAAAGGGTTGATAAGGAAGGGGTTGAGAACAAAATTGAGAAACCAAAAGGGAAAGAGAGTGAATTTGTTAAGGGTCAACAATTTTATTATTTTCCACCCAAAATCATTATCTTTACAACCCTAAACATTCTATGTGTGGTCCCTTCATGATTTCAAAAGTGCATTCATTCGGTCCTATAGACATAATTTTGCATGATCATAAACCTATTACTGTTTATATGAATCGTTTGAAATCTTTTAAGGGATCCACAATTAGGACTATTTGGCATCCCAAATAGTTCCTTTGCACCGGAATGACATTAAATTGCCTATTGTCTGCGATGACGTTAAAATAACTCTTGTCCACAATGATGTTAAACTATGATCATCTTGCATTGCATGTAGTATAGGTTTCAATTTGAGTTTGCATTTTAGGGTAGACGCACGATTATGATTTTTTTCGCGTGTTTTTTCCAAATATGGTGCGAGAGGTGTAGGGTTTCGAAATACGTTAAAAGCAAGTTTAACACAGTGGAAGCAAACAATTTCATCGAAAACCAGCCAAGATACACTCACAAAAACCATAATCAAAACATAATAACAAATAAACTAGGATGCATAATTTTATACCTTCTCTTTGTAAGCTACGTGTGCTGAATTGTTTATCACCAATAGAGCCCGTACCGAAACTAAAGTTAAGGTACCTTTCTCCTGCTTTGATGCCAATAAAAAGGATTGTCAATCGCTAATCCTCTCTACGTTCACACACACCCAAAAACTATGTGGTAAAGGGGATGTGCTAGCAACAACAAAATCTATCCAATAAACCTAGGGCATTCAGTTTTGGCTTTTGGCAAAGAGAATGATGTCTCTTTTTTTAAACCATAACCAGAACTTGTTTTAGAGACTTTATAAGGAAAGAAGAAAGGGTTTTGGTTCTGTTTTCCTTCTCAAAATTGGTTGGACCTAGAAGAGAAGAAGAGAGAGTTGTGTTGGAAAAAGGTCACAGTTTTTCACCCATATGGCAGCCGAATTTTTGTTTCAATAAAAACCCTAAATTTCTCTCATAGAATCAGTGCTTTTAGGTACTTAAAATACCATAATATCTGCTGAAAATTAATCACAAAAACCGGGAAAATATTCATTAAATGTAGTGTCCAACTTTGATCAAACTAGTTTAAGTTTTAAGAATCCTTTTTCCAACACAAACTCTTCCTTTCTTTTCTTCTTTTAATTTTTGATAATTAAATCAATGTCCAGACCGAAATCCACATCCAATGTGGGCCTCCCATGTGGGCCTCATATGGCCCAAAATTATTTTATCCAATAAAATAAATGCCCCAGGAAAAAAACGATTTTACCCTTAACCTAGTTTTTGATCATGTGAGATCCTGTAGGTCTATTCAGTGTTGGCAATGGGCCCTGGGCCCATAGATCATAGGCGGTCTCTAGCAATATGCTATGATTATCCAAATTGAATAGATGTTAATTGGCATTAACAAGACCTAATGCAACCTTATACGATCCTTTGCCTCTCGATATCCTGATTAGCATAAGGCGTTGACCTAGTCATCCTTATTTATTGCTGAATCATATTCTTGACTATCTGGTAAGATTGATTATGTCAAATAAATGATGTCTCTCATCATTTCATTTGGGTGTGGTCATGCACTACTCAATCTCTACCAATCAAGTGGTCGGTGATATCTTCTCTCTTTACGAGAGGGGCAAATCCCTTCACTTCACTCGTGTTTCTTTGCGAGACTCCCCGCATACCTAATCATACCCATACTTTTTAACCAGTTATGACCATATTAGACATATGTCAAAGTATAAGACAAATCACCAAAAAACCCCATAGTGATTTTAGGTCTGAGGATTCAAATATAAGCATTGCATGAGAATGACTTGCCACCATGCAGTATTCTCATTAACGGATTGTATCCATATACCTTGTTCCAAACTTTGTATCTATGAACTCTGATACATATTCCCTATCCATGACCCGTAGAACATGATCATCGCACAAAGCTCATACTAGTCTTAGTTTATTTCCACGCTCGTGGTTATAATCGACTAGGGATGTTTAGAATGAAATTCTTTATCACTTCCAGATTCTACTATCAAGGTCCTTAACCTTGATAACTCAAGTGCTGAATATTCATTCATGGACATTTTATCAACCATTTATGCACAGAAAATATATGAATGATGAAAATAATGCCTCATATTTTTTATTTCCAAAATAAAAGGTACATATACAATGAATTGGGGCTAGAGCTTATACTAACAAGAGGTTCTATTTTTTTTATGCATACATGTTATACATCTCACCAACTCTAGCATGTATATATTTTGTGTCCCCTAACTTTTGTGGTTTCATGACAACTATGGATTCATGCACTCAAGGTGAAACAAATGGCTAGCAAGCAACAATTCGAGAAGCTTTCAAAACTGTATCCTTCTACTTTATGCTTTATTGTTGCCATGGAACTTGTCCTCATGTTCTTTGTGGTTGTTTAGTTTGATCCGGACTTATATTTATGAACATTGAGGATAATGTTCCTACTAAGTGTGGGGGAGGGTTTATTGAATGTTTCTTTGGGATTAATTGTGTTTATATGCTTGGTTTTGCTCATTTTTGTCAAAAATGCTTGAAATTTTTGCTTGAATTATGCTTAATTTGTTTAGAATACATCAAATTTGAAAGAATAGGATTTGGATTGAATTGATTGGAGGATTTTTGTAGTGTTTTAGTATGATTTTAACATGATTAATTGAGGAATGTATGCGATTTGAGGAATTGTGCTTGTAATTTGGCATTTTTCTAGGAGGCATAGTTGGGAGTTTATTTATCAATACCATTGACTTATTAATGGTGCTATATCAAAGGCTTTCAAACTAGTTGCTAAACGTTTATGCATGAATTATTAATTGTTTAAATACAGAGTAAGCTTGGTGTGTTTAAAAGGTTAAGTGCTTAAATTGAATGATTGAATGTTGATGTTTCACTTTTGAGGGTGAACCTAAACAAGGAGAAGTGCATGGGGTGTCAACCTCAAGGACAAAATGATAAGTACCCTCGTTGAAATCAAATAAGTGGAAACACAGGGATCCTTAATTCACTCACTTGTTTGTAGCACCCAAAATGAGAGTGAATGCACTAAAAAGGAAATGAAATCAAAGATCAATTAAAGACAAGCACTCTTGTGAATGAATCAAAATGCCAAGCTTGATCTATTACCTAAAGAAAAGTGTGCATTAAATTTTAGCAAAGAGGGAAATAAGCCTTGGAGATGTCAATTGGTTAGGGGATTTGATTCCTTTTTGAACTCTTGAAAAATCCCCTTTTTATAATGCCAATGTGATTTATGTGATTGATAAATAGCATGTATTTTTCTTTTGATCATTTTACTCGCATACTTGCATAGAACAAGAATTTGTTTGCCTTTTTTATTTGAATTGTATTCTTTTCCTGGATTTTTGAATTGGTTTGCCTGAGGACAAGCAAAAATGTAAGCGTTGGGAGTTTGATGTAGGCTAAATTTACACATTAATTCAAGAAAGAATGCATCTATTGTCATCTTATAAATCATGCATTTGTGGTGAAATTCTTAGTTGGTGATGTTTTAGGATGATAAATTTGGAGAAAAAATGAGTAGGAAAAGGTGAAAAAGATATTCAAAATGAAAAGGTCCCAAGCAAGCATGAAGAAAATGATGGAAAAGAGGTAAAAAGAAAGTTCACGGCCGTGATGACCAAAAAGGTTGTGACAACTGAATCAAGTGAAGAAATGGAGACAGAAAATCGCCATGGCTGTGAGGTTGGAGTGTCACGGCCATGACCATGTAACAAGCAACCTCACAACCATGACAAAGAGTGAAATTGGCACTCCAACTTGGACAGATTTTTGTCACGGCCGTGACATGCTACAGTGAAGAGAGAGAAAGTGACCGAAAATGGCCAAACTTGTAGGGAACCATAGCACACCTCAAGGGCATTTTTGGGAGACGTTTGCTAGGGTTTGTGAAGGACCAAAGGGACTATAAATAGGCCTCTTGCACACCCAATTTGGAGTGCTTGGACACTTGCACATTAAAGAAGAGAATTATTCTCCATCAATTTCCAAGGAAGATTCAATGCCTTGAAGAGGAGATATAAGAGGATTAAGGAGGCTTCTATCATCCACTGAAACAAGCTTTCTTTTTCCCTTTTTATTTCCTTCTTAATTGTTTAGATCATGTTTAGGTTTTATTTTTATTGATCTAGGCTTAGTTTTACAATTATGCTAGCTTAGATTTTGTGTTATGGCTTAGAGATGTAAACATTGGCTTTATGTTGTTTTGCTAGATGATTAATGTTATGGGTTTTGTGTTTTTAATGTTGTATCTATTGTTTTGATGCTTTAATTGTTGAATCTATTGATGATGATTGATTTATGACTTGTTGGTATTGAATGATGATGTGATTCGCGACCAAAATGTTGTTTATGACAAGCCCAAGTGAAGAATTTAAAGATGAAGCTTGGGTTAGGTCTACTAGCATAGAACTTGTATGGTTTTAGGATATAAATATACCTATGCCTACAAGGTATTCGATGAAATTTCCTAACGACCTTAATGAGCCTAACTTGGTTAGGTGAGGCCGAAAGGACCCTTCTAAGAAGTGTAGGTACGTCTCGAGTGACCTTGAAAGAGGCATTAGATTAGTCTTGAGGAGAAAACACTCACACCCATTTGTTAAACCCAATTTAATCCATTAGGCAACTAGATATTTTATTTCATCTTGAAAGCCCTAACATTTTCTTATCATTGGTTATTTATGTTTACTTTATTGCTTGCTTTTATTTCTAAAACTCTCGAAAACAAACCTCTTGATGTTTATACTTGCTTTTATTTTTGTTATTTCCCACAATTAGACACATTCCTTGTGGAGATGATACCCAAGGAATACTTCTTAGGTTTTTATTATTACAATCCATTCTAGTGTGCTTGCTAGAAGTCGGTTAGAAACAAACGAGTAAATAAATGAAAACAAAAATAAAAACAACCACAACAAGAACGTTGTTCCTCAATAGGGGCACCAAATAATTTATCGGGTTCTTACAAGTTCACAAGAATTGATTTTAGTAATAAAACCTTAGGAGTGTCCTAGGGTGTCGAATTCACGATGAACATGTCCAATTCAGGTCAAAATAGAAAGGAAATAAAAGCATCAATTGTTATTTTTGGGATTTTTGTAAATAAAGGCAAGCAAGAAAGTAAACACAAATAACTCAGTGATAAGAAAAATTTATGGCTTTCAAGATGAAACCAAGGATCTAGTCGCTTAATGAATAAAATTGGATTTTTAAGAAAATGGGTGTGAGTGTTCTCTCCACATGAATCACTCAAGGCCTCTTTCAAGGTCACATGAGTTGTACCTAAACTTCCTATGAGGGCCTTTTCAGCGTCACCAAGCCAAGTTTGGCCTATTAAGTTTATAGAGAAATTTCATCGAACACCTTGTAAGCATAGGTACATTTATATCCTAAACCATGCAAGTTTTATGCAAGTGGACCTAACCCAAGCTTTATCTCTTGATTCTTCACTTCGGCTTGTTAAAAACAATATTGTGGAACGTACGTTGTGTTTGTTCCAGAATGCTCTAATGGTTATAAATAGTCTCCAACTGCTAGTTTCTCAACACCAACGGTCATATGGCTTGGAGAAGTTATAAATACATCAAAGTGGGGCAGAAAAACAATGGATGATCATATGGTTTCAAGTCCAAAATGTTTTCATCATTCCATCACCCCCAAAACACCAAATTCAAGCCAGAGAGAAAATCAAGAGCATTATGTCAACATGTACTCCTAGCATAGAGCTTTAATATTTTGTAACCATTTTGTAAACTCTTTGAGAGTGTGGGGAAGGTTGGTTGTGAACCTATGGAAAGCAACATTGCAATGGCCTTAGAGGTTTGAGCCGTAATCAACCTTAATGGCCTTAGAGGTATAAGTCGTAATCAACCTTGTTGGCTTTAGAGGTATGAGTCGTAATCAACCTTGTTGGCCTTAAAGGGGTGAGCCTTAATCAACCTTGTTGGTTTTAGAGGTTTGAGCCGCAATCAACCTTGGTGTAAGGCTTTGTTGGATTGAGTTGGAATCAATCTTCAATAGTGAAAAGGCTAAGTGAGACTTAGGTAGTGCACGTAGACAGGGTTGGCCAAACCAATATAAAAATCTTGGTGTTGTTTTTCTTGCCTCACTCCAACTCGCTTATGCTCTCCAAACTTAACCAAGACATCCTCGGGAAAATTCTCCAACAAGTGGTATCAGAGTGGGTCTCCGTTCTAGAAGGCTTAGCATCATTGGAACAAAGATCCTACATCATTAGAGATGCCAACATTGGTACTATCTTTTCAAATACTCTCATGTTTATTGATTTTGTTTTGTTTTAAATAGGGGGAGAAAACAAGTTTGGAAATTATGCACAAATCATTTTCAAAAGGGGGAGAAATGATTTTTTTTAAAAATATTTCAAACAATGTGCAAATTGTTTTCAAAGAGGGGGAGAAAAGAAAATTTTAAAAATTTTCATAAATTGTTTTTGATAGGGGTAGTGATTATTTTTTTATATGATCAGACATTGTATAGTCCTAACCTCTTGACAGTGATGAAATCCTTGATCAAATTTGTTGCCTTGATGAAGCGCTTAAATTCTTCAAAGTTTTGACATCATCAAAAAGGGGGAGATTGTTGGATTAAGGGTGATCAACATTAAGTTCCTTTTGTGTTTTGATGATGTACAAAATATTTGAGATAGAGTGGAACACATTGGAAAGCTCAGAATTGCAAATCAAGCCACTGGAAGTGCCACAACGTACGTTATAGAGGTAGAACGTACGTCCTAGTGAAGAGCAACATACGTTATGGAAGATCAACACACGTAGACGTGGAGCTGAATGCAAACAGAGGCAACTGGATCCTTAACAACGTACGTCATACATGAACAACGTACGTCATACATGCACAACATACGTAGTGAAGTCACAACGTACACAGAGGAGATTCAACGTGCGTCATCTAGAGATGTGACTATGATCAACGTATGCCACATAAGATCAAAATACGTAGAGATGAAGAATTTGCGGACAACGTATGCAAGCTTGGTGCAACGTACGCTGTGTTTGTTCCAGAAGGCTGTAACGGCTATAAAGAGTCTTCAACGACTAGTTTCTCAACACCAACGGTCATATGGCTTGGAGAAGCTATAAATACAGTAAGAAAGGGTAGAAAAACAATCGATGATCATATGGTTTCAAGTCCAAAATGTTTTCATCATTCCATCACCCCCAAAATACCAAATTCAAGCTAAAGAGAAAATCAAGAGCATTGTGTCAACATATACTCCTAGCATAGAGCTTCAATATTTTTTAAACATTTTGTAAAATCTTTAAGAGTGTGGGGAAGGTTGGTTGTGAACCTATGGAAAACAACATTGTAATTGTCTTAGAGGTTTGAGCCGTAATCAACCTTAATGGCTTTAGAAGTTTGAGCCGTAATCAACCTTGTTAGCTTTAGAGGTCTGAGTCGTAATCAACCTTGTTGGCCTTAGAGGGGTTAGCCGTAATCAACCTTGTTGGCTTTAGAGGTTTGAGTCGCAATCAACCTTGGTGTAAGGCTTTTTTGGATTGAGCCGAAATCAATCTTCAATAGTGAAAAGCCTAAGTGAGACTTAGGTAGTGGACGTATGCATGGTTGGTCGAACAACTATAAAAATCTTGGTGTTATTTTTCCTATCTCACTCCAACTCGTTTTCGCTATCCAAACTTAACCAAGACATCCTCGGGAAAATTCTCCAACAGTGATGACAAGCTTTCTTCAATCATGTTCTCTCTCCTCTTCAATACCTTGAATCTTCCTTGGAAACTGACGAGAGAATAATTATCTTCTCTTAAATGTGTGTGTCCAAGGTTGCTAAAATGGTATGGAAGAGGAGTATTTATAGTCCTCTTGGTCCCCCACAAACCCTAGTAACATCCTTCCAAAATTGCCCTTTGAGTATGGTTTGGTCCCTGCTTGATTTGTTGTATTTTGTCACTTTTCTCTCTCTAGAGTGCCTTCGCGGTCTTGATTCATGGTCGTGACTCTAGGGTGTGATTGGAGTCACGGCCAAAATTCTTCTTTCATCCCGGTCATAAACCATGATCGTGAGGCAATCACGGCCTCAACAATTCTTGGTCATGGTCTTGCTCATGACCTTGATTTGCTTCTTTTTGTTGGAGAGTTTTACTTTGTGATCATGGACTATACATCACGGTCACGAATGGTGACAATGAGTATCTCACACTCCTCATCACGGCCGTGATTGACACTACAATCAATTTTGCCATTGTCTACTTTTTTTATCTACGAGATTAAATGCGTAGCCAATTGTGACTTTTCTACGATTTTTCGAATTCATAAATAAAAATTGAAAATTCTGGGCGCCAATTTTTTTCTCAGTGGATGGAAGTGTATTTATTATGATTTTGATTATTGCCAACATTATGGTTTTGTTGAAAAAAATGATTAGTTTTTCCTACGAATTTTATATGTAGAGAATAGTCACGACACTTTCATTCACGAATTCCGAAAACGTAGGTAAAAGAAGATTACTTTTATCTACGAAAGGTTAACGTGGCTAAAACACAAATTTTCTTTTAACAGTTCACACTTTATAAAACGAAATCCAATTCTAGTTTGATACACCATGTAAACCCTACCTATCTGCCACTCACTTCTTTCTCTCTTCTCTTTTTCGTATACTCCCTCTACTCTTTCTTCGCATCACCTCATTCTTTCGTCTCTTCTATCGCTCTTCATACAGCTCAACGCAAAGATTAAGAGATCCAACTCCACTCGAAAAAACTCAAATATCCACCCCTAAATCCCAAATTTCCATGCTTAGCTTGGAAATTTTTCTAAAAACCCCTACTACCAGAAAGACAGTCCTCACCTTTTACCAAACAGGGCATTCCGCAACAGTTGCTCATCTTGGCGTCACTCACGACCTCTGTGACGGACATCCAAAGGTGTATTTTTTTTCTTTCGACTTCAATTCTCTCCATGTACATGGTATTAATTTAATTTCCATTGGATTAATACATAAATTACCCCCTAAACTTGCACAATTTCTTCTACTGTCACTCTGAACTATTTGACCGTTCAACTTACCCCTTAAATTTGCTTAAACTATCCCAATTATCCTCCGAACTTAATTAAATTGTCTCAAATATCCCTTAAACTTAATTAAACTGGGCAATTTATTAATTTTTCTTAATTCATCATGGGTTTATCACATAGTTTTTTTATTTTTTTTAACCTTTTTACGTTTAATAGCGATAACTTGAAGATAAACTGAAGGATTTTAAGATTCAAACACATTGAAAAAAAAATTAATTGAGAGAATTTTAACAAATTTAATGGATAAATTGAACACTCAAAAAAATTAGGGTGACAAAAAAAAAACGTATAAATTTAAGGATAAATTGTGTATTAAGCCAATTTCATTCTAAAAGTTGAAAAATCTGCTTTTTTTTGGTTTTTTGGGATCTATGCAGAGTTTGCAGCCAATTACACTTTCCCCCCTCGAGTCGGTTAACGAGCCAGTCTCGGTTGTTGAGATTGATGCGACTGTCAATGTTGAGTTGAACGCCACGCGTCCTCCTAGATCCAAAGAGGACAGTTTCGCCGACATGATCGATCGGGCTTTAGAGAAGGAGTTCAATGAGACTGACCAGAATGAAGGTTTGCCTTGGATCTGAACTCCACTTTCTCTTTCAATGCACCTACATTTTCTGTTATTTTATTTTCTTTTTATATTTCAATGAATTTTGGATCAGCTTAAAAGGCTAAAATTATATGTAATTTCTCTTAATTTCGTTTTCTGATTTCAGTGATCTGCATTAAGTGGTGCTTTTGTAGTTTTCATGAAATTCGTGGACTATTTTAATGCTTTTATTAGTGAAACGGTGAAGAAGAAGAATGCAGTGACTATTTCTTCTTCCAGCGACTGATCCTGGTAGCTTCAGTGTTACTGGACAGCAGGTTGGCGAATACCTTATTTATGCCTTTGGTTTGTACTTATTTATGATTGTATGGAAATGCTTTGAGGTCCTTCTATGAGTAAATGCTATATAGGCTGAAACGAGGTTGAAGTTAATGTACTTCTATTTATGCTCAAGAAAAGTAATTAGCGAAATATGATGTTTAAAAAGTTTAGGAAATTGTAGAGGACAATCCTTAATAAATAAGTTTTCCAGTATGTTTTCATTGGCACAAACTTATCCAAAAAAGAAAAGGTTTTCATTGGCAA
>CAODLS010659644.1:0-11391 GCA_948243855.1 Flueggea neowawraea | reverse complement strand
AACATTAAGTATATATAACCATCATTAAGAAATCCTTGCTAATCTATTAGTATAACCAATCTATAAGTATGTATAAGCATCATTGGAATCAACGAACTGAAAGAAGAAAAATTGGAGCAATATGTGATCTTTTTCTTTTGTATTTTTCTATGCGACGAAGAGAATCATCAGACGAATCATACGCAACAAATTTATAGCTTAATAGAATATTAAGTTCGTTCAGAACTAAAATATTGAGAATTCGATTTAGGACTAAGAAAATGACATGACAAGAAAGTGCGATTTAGGTCAAGACCAGGTGTGCATCAGTGCATGAAGGGGTTATTATATGGTAATTAAGCTTATACATTGTTTCTTGTTGCATTAAATTTAAGGACCCATATTTAAAAACTTATATAATGACGGTCGTCGGATGTCTGGTTGCTTTAAATTACCTACACAGAAGGGTAAGTGAGTGGTGCAACAATTTGGCTGATTCTATGATGTTGAAGCACAAAATTAAAGCTGGGTTGCGTAAGGGTCAAGTCATTATACCAACTCTGTTAAAAGGGGGAAAAAAGGGTGTGGGTGCATTTTCCAGGATCCTCTGGCATCTTTTCTTTTGGTAGTATATTTCTCCACTAATTATGTCATGAGGAAGAAAAAGATCTTACTGCTATCTGCTTTTTGTTTGTTGCCTGACAACGCCAAGCTTCTTTTTTTCTTCCTTTCCATTAACATGTATTCTGCACGATTTTCCTTTTTTTTTTTTCTTTAAATGTCTACATAGAAGATTGATATCATTTAGTTGAAGGCTTGAAGCCCATTAGGTGTAGCTCTCCGGAATTCCTCTAACATACTATGATCTACTATTTGGTGGATTGCATAGTTTTGTTCTCTGAGTACTTTGGTTATTGTACCTGTTAATGGTGTTTGAATGAATATGATTTACTTTGTTTCATCAATAAAAAAAAACATTACTATAGCAGTGGAAAATACAGCTTTATGATCCTAATTGAGTTAAGAAGCATGCAAAATGTTATATAAGATTTTATTCTACGATAGAATGAACAAAGAAGAGAATCTTTATATATTTGTTATAGAAGAAATGAATCTAGTGACGTAACATATTTTATTCTATGGTGATTCAATTTTGATCGCTCTGCAAATTGCAATTCACTAACACACAGGAGAAAACTGAACTTCTTTTATATTTACCCTCAAACAAGAAATCAAATTCAGCACCTTTCCCAACTTTTTCAACATGAATACATTTGCAATCTGCTAATTAGATCTCTTTTTGTGAAGTTTTCCTTTTTTTTGTTTTTTTATCAGTCTCACACATGGAGGCATAACTATTAACCCCAAATCCCTCCGCCTCGAAGGCAAAGTTCATAAGCTTGGGTGCCTTCCACTAGGCTATCCCACATGAGGCGCTTTTGCCAGGTTTTTTGGTTCTATGTCAAGTCTCATGAAGAGAGAACTTTCTGGAAAATGTTTGTGAACTATCATATACTATCAATGAAACCCTTTTCATTTCAAAATATGAATATAGTTAATACCTTCTCCTAGCAAGTCAAAAACGTCTAATGTAAAGTCCCTCTCTGTACAGCCACAAACAGTATAATGAAAATGGGAGAAACAAGAAAAATCATGTATGGGAGGACTTGGCTGAGTGTACCTTCATCAAAAGAAACATCTCCTACCGGGTTGTTCTTATCTTCAACAAATGCATCAAAATAGTTCTGATAACCTGTGCTTTCAGGCAAGAAATTTGATCCTGTAACCTTCATCAATTCCATGGCCTGCGCAGATGAATTTTTTCAACGATTGAATGAAACCGGTACAGTCGAATTATTAGTTTTTCATGGTAGATGCGGCAGTGACACATAAAGCTTTCAACAGCAGAATATAATTTACAGAATTTTTTATCTATGATCCGTATGCATATGCTGCTTTACATGTTAAATTCAGTCACAGGCTCAGATCATCTAATAGCATTTGAATTTGCATCAATACTCACACTCAAGCTTTATAATTATCTCTGTTTTCCGCTTTTACTTACCTGGAAACTGAACATAAATTGCCTAGCTCTCTTGCTCACTTTAGGACTAGGGTGAGACTGGAGTTTCTCATACATTGCCCGAGCTTCATTTGGCCTGCAGCATCAGAAACTACTTTTTTTCAGATATAATAAGCAACAAAATGAACTACAGCAACTTTTGGCAGGAGCTAGTCTAATTGTTCCGGAACGTGGACTAAATTTATACCAACAACTGCAGGTAAACACCCTCTTCAGATAATGAAACCAAGTGTATTCCAGTTTATGACAGAGCACACACCAGGAATGTAGCGAAGAGGGGATGTCATAAGATTGACAATACATTACAGGAAAATTGTGAGTTAAGAGTTCTTCTGGACTGGAGCAAAATAACAGGAGTCATCTCCCTGAGTTCGATCTCCCGTACCACAACATGATCAGATCAGCCTTAGAACTCTCAAGGGAAATCTCACAATTAAACAGGATACGCAACAGGTCTCAAGTCTGATTAATATCAATAAAGTAAATCCGTACCTCCGAAGTGAATCTTGACAAATAGACCATTGTAAAGCAGCCAATCCATGCAGTTCGCTCTGCATAAGAAAATTTGTGAAGAACTATGCCTAAAAAATCTACTTCCAGGATCTTGCAAACAGCTTTGTGGATATTATACCCAAATTCCTTTCCACAAAATTATCAATAATAATGGCTAATAGACACTAGCAGTGAAATCCATTTGATGATTGTAAAAACAGGAGCTCAATGGCAAAAAAATTTAACAACTATTAGAGTTAACTCTTCAAATGAAAACATATGGAATCATATTGAAATCAAAAAGAAAACAAAAACTCTGGCGTAGTATGATGTTGACCAAAATACCTGAAATACCACATTGTTCATAACCTTTTCATAGTATGCTAATGCTTCCTCAAGCTTCCCAGAATCCATCATAGAGTCTCCATCTTTTAAGGCCTGTAGATCATAATGACTTCTATTAGGAGTAAAGAAAAAGTATATGATAATTGAAAAGTTAGCACAATATTACATGTCCTGAATGCACAATTATTTTTCACTGTCATACTAAATCTATTGGATTCATTCCTCAATTGTCAGTAAATAATAATCCTGACAAAATGTTGTTTTTGAATGGCAATAGTGGTGAAGAATGCTACCTTGAGTGGTGACATGAAATCTCTATATGAAACAGTCATAATTATGAAATGTAGCTGGCAATGTAGGAATGTTTATGAATCGATTTAGTTCTCTTCTTGTATATTAGGAAAAAATTCAAAGAACCTTCTCACTCTCAAGTTGGAGCTTCGGATCAATACTTAAGCCAATTTTCTTCCTGTATGCCTCTAGTAATTCCCTTGTCCGCTGATCTTTGGCAGTTCTTTCTTCTGCTGTTTCAAGTACGTCCCCTGGACGAATTGTCTTTCCACCACCATACTAAAAATCAATATTTAAAAATAAAGTTAGAAACAGCTTATGTTACTTGACTTTGGTTGAGTAGAAACAGTGAAACCAGCTGGTGCATTTTCAGTGTAATTGCTGAACTCTCTGGCTTGATTAGTTGCAACAACCGTTACATATTATTGCTAGAGAATATAACAGTATAACACATTTACATGACTTAAACATACAGAACGTGGAAAAAAAGTGGTCTACATCAACAACATACATAGAAAAGGCCAATGTAGAGCTCTATTATTTATGTTCTACTGAAATACTATTTCGTCCCGCTGCGAGGCTCTGCAATTAGCAACCAAGAAAAACACATTTCTCCAAATTTCATTTCTCTTTATCCACAATCCAATTTATTTTACATTCACCATTGTTAAGTTTGTTTGAAATGTTTGAAGTCAAAATAATTTAACTCATTGCAGAAACTGGACACCAAGTTTTGTTTGCTACAGTATCCAAGACCACTCATAGATATTACTTCCTTTAAAACAAATATACTGGCAGATTTCTTGAATAGAGCCATCAGTTGAAAACAATGAAAGACAGCAAACGATGTCTTGATAAAAAGAAAAACAATATGAAAAGATGAATTGTTTCCATACCGTTTTTGAAATATTTCCAGGTCTTGGAAAGACACCCCAAGTTGAAACCTTTGGCTTGTAAAGCTCTGAATTATCTTCTTGAGTAGGTTTAGGTGTTGATGTGGTGGTGTTCCCAAAATTACTGGTATCACCAACAATTATCTCCACATCAGGCAAGTCTCCTTCTGGAAAAGGATCAGATATCGGAACCAATCCAGCAGGCAATCCTCTGCCCTTTTTCTTGTCCGCAAAATCAAGCCCCACAAAATCGATATTTGATAGACAAATTTTCTTTCTTACTGGAACTTTTGTTCACCAAACCAGTTCCTAAACTCCCTCCATTCTCGCTCTTCAATCCTAAAGCACATTCATTTGCACATCAGCTTAAAACAAAATCTCACATGATCTTTTCAGTGCTGCCAAAATCTCCACAATGTTAAAATTAATGTCTCTTCAAAGCTATGCAAATTGGATATGCCTCAAAATCTTTTCAAAAATTTCCTAAGCCACGAACTGAATGTGATTTTATCAAGAATCAATGTTTGAGTGTATCAAATCAGTAAAGCAGTTAATTTCACTGAAATAAAAGAACATATTTGAGTATCTCATTCCAATGTTCCAATATGCCTCATAATCATTAACAATTATATTTCAATAAAGCAATCTCAAATTCGCAAATTCATGAGTAAACAACCAAAATTAGCCAAAATGGGTTCAATCACTCTAAAAACAGATCAATTTATTTCACAACATCAAGCCCATTTCTTCCCATCAATTCACTGATCAACAACTTCACCACATAACACTAGTAACACTTCAATGGCACTTTCAAATACAATACCTGAAATACTTCCGCTTTCGGCAACACCCTTCCCTTTATTCTTCTTATACTCCTTTGCCTTCTCCATTGCAGCTTTAACTGAAGCCGAAACCTCCGTCTCCTTCCCATCATTCTCGCTAGACTCCACAACTTGTTTTGAATTTTTGGCCTCTTGAATTGACTTCCTGTATGCTTTAGCCTTTTCAAAAGCGAGCTTCACAGGGTCCTCTGGAGTTGGCTCCTCCAAAGTGGGTTCTGAGGGTTTGGTGTTTAAAGAGAAGGAGAGTTTGAATGGAGTGGCTTTGGAGGCATGAATTGAAGTGGGTTTGTTCCTGGTTGTGAGTGAAGATAGCCATGAATATGTGTGTTGAAGTTGTAGAGAAGCCATTGTAAGAGATTGGCTGCTTCACAGTGGCCAGGCCACCACTCCTTTCAAATTACCGTTAAATAAACGGTAATTAACGGACGTTTCCAAAGAAATCTGGATGTGGACGTAACACTTCGTTATTTTTGTTACCGGTCACTGAAATTTTGTTAATTGGTTTGTTGATTATTAGTTTATAAAAGATTGGAAAACTAACAAATGTAAATATTTTCTCCAGGCAACCATAGAAAATGAATTTGAGAAAAATAAAATATTCTTTATTGTTTGGTTAGGTTTGTAATCAAAAACCTAACCAAACAATGGAAAATAGTTCTTAAATGAATTTGAGTTACAATAATAAAAAGGACAATTACACAAAATACTGCAAAAATTAGGTAATATACACAAATATAGCAACGTTCAAAATCATTTCAAAAACAAAAACACGGAAAAATGCAATTTGACAAATGTCACATTTTGATCGTGAGTCAAAAAGTTGACTGTGTTTTGACTACGCTCCAAAAAGTTTGACCAGTTGCAAAACGAGTACAAAATTGAGTGCAAAACGAGCACAAAATTTAGTACAAAACGAGAATAAATAGAGTATAAAACAGTAAATATATACAAAAATTGAGTACAAACTGAGCACTTTGACCATTAAAAAAATGAATACAAAACGAGTACAATACCAATAATTGCATACAAAACGAGTACAAAAATGAGCACAAAATAAATAAATTACGAGTACAACACAAAATAAATTGAAAATCTATTTTAATTTTTTTATTATTCAGTAAAATTACGAGTACAAATTAAGTACAACACCAATAGCTGATTAAATTTAATTTCATTTAAACTTTATTATTTATTTTTTAAAAAAAAATATTGATTTATTCTTATAATGTCGTTTAATTTGGTGTCATTCAATTTCAATATTGAAAACTTTTATTTAAAAAAAATCAAAGTGGAAATTATTAATTTAGGGTTTGATTTGTAATTTTACAAATTTTTGGGACCATAAATACAATACTATAAAAAACCATTTCTTCATGGGTGGTAGTTGCTAGGGTTTTGAAACTCTAGTCTCCTCCCTTCCAGCACCAAATGAAAAAGCAGACGACACAACAAAATAAAGAAGCAGACGAGGCGTCGGACGAGGCAGAAGAAGAGAAGAGAAGAAGCGGACGAGGTGGCGGACGAGGCATTGGATGTGAAGGAAGAAGAGAAGAATAACAACGCTGTCAAGGCGGCGGATGAGGTGGCAATCTCAGTTGTCGATTCACGATCTTTGCTAAGTTGACAGCGAAGATTACAAGGCGAAGGTGAGAGGAAAGAAAGAGACAGTAGAAAGAGAAGACAGAAGGAGAGGAGGCGACTTATGGGGGTGAGGGAAGAGAGGGAGATAGAGAGTGCAGAAAGAGAAAGTGCAAGATAGAGAGAGGAGAGAGAAATTAACAACTAGAAGAATATGTATTGTTCTATTTGTGAAATTTTAATGAAAATGTTCCAATACAGAAAATATAACCACCCTTGAAAATGTGAAATTAGAATGTCAAAAAAAGACATAGTGTAATTTCTTCATAAAAAATTATTTTAGTTATTTTTTTTCTTAATTTTAGGTGCTACGATGTAGTGAAGTAATCCAAGGGTTAAAGAGTGAGAAATTCAAGATTAGCACTATGTTTTTTATAAGACAGGGCTAGCACAAAGACATGGTGTACCACTTTCCCTCATAACATGGTGGTCTAAGAGCATCTCTACTCGTTAACCTCTTATGAGTCTGTCACATCAGCAATCTACTAACTCTTTACTCATTATATTATCTCTCTCTAATAGTTAACCTCTCATTATATTCTAATATAGGACTCACAATTATTTCACACATTATTCAATTTATTTACACCATACAAATAATAATAAATATATTTATTTGACATAAATATTTTGTGAATTAGTATTTAAATTTAAAATAATTGTTAAAATATATCTATTATGATAGTTATTTAATCGAATTTTTAAAAATAATAATTTTGAAAAATAAAATAAAATGATGAATTAGATAAATATTTAAATTAAAATAATATAGTTATTAAAGAAAAAAATTTGAATTAACTATAATAATAAAAAAAGAAAAAAAAAAAAAACATTATAACATTGCATAATAATAAAAAAACTATTACAAACAAAAAAATTAACAAAATATAAAAAAAAAATTTAAAATATGTGAGGTCCACAATTTATCAATAAACCCCACACATGAGATTAACCCTTCCCTATTGGGGAAGGTTAATTTTGCTTCGGTTAGTGGGGGTTTAGCGTTGCCCTAAGGGTAGTGGGATGGAGCCTACAGGTGACGGTGGCTCCATAGTGTAGTTGTCTATTATTAAATAAGTAAAACAGAGTAGACTAAAAAAATGAAATAATCTTTCTCAAGTGAAAAACTTTTTTCCAAGTTATATACACATTTTTTTCCTAAGAAAAATATTCTCCTTCAATTTATTTTATTGATACTAACCAATTGGAAGAAGGGGAAATGTTTTCCAGGAATATGTGGGCATTTCCGTACTTAAACACATAATAATCCGTGGTCTTGACTTCCAGTGCTTAAACCAATAGCTTTCAGAAACAAAGGGATCAAATCAGATTTAAAGCTATAACTCAAAGGTCTCTGCCTAATTCAACATCTTGGTAATTCTAGTAATGCTGTTGCAGTTACAATTTTTGAGAAAAATATCTTGTAAATGGAGTGGAAACTCCAAGCTATGGCTCTAACTTCTTCCAAGGTTGGCCTGTATTTGCAATTCTGAGAATTGAAGTTTGTGAAGTATTTAATGTAGTTCTGTGCCTTCAGTCGTGAGGACTTCTAAGACTGTCTTCTCTTAATAATTGTGGCTTCAGTCATGATCTAAAAAGTTTGAATACGTGAGTTGTGCTGGTGAACCCCCCATCAACCATCAGATTGTCCCCACTAATGTACTTGGCTTCATCACTTGCTAGAAAGAGCACTGCATTCGCTACATCATCAGCCGTCAATTCCACACCTCGTAAATTCGCATTCTTTGCCATAAATGTGCGAAAATCTTCCTTGGCGTCGTCCGTTCTCTCATCCTCTGGTAAGTGAGCCAAAGCCAAGCTGGTTAAAACTCCATAAGGTGAAACACAATTTACACGTATCCCATGGTTTCCCAGTTCAGCTGCGACACTTTTGGTCAGTCCCAACAAAGCGTGTTTTGACCCTGTGTATGGATGTGTACCGATGCCACCTAGTGCACTGGCAACACTAGAGATCGAAACAATTGAACCTTTTTTTAGTGGGATCATGATCCGTGCTGCGTGTTTCATCCCTATAAATGCACCCTTTACATTGATGTCAAACACCTTTTCAAACTCTGATATGTCTGCGTTGCGGATGTCAGGACAGGGTGAACCACTTACTCCAGCGTTGTTGACCATAATATCTAGTGTTCCAAATTTTTCAACAGTGAAATCGACAGCACGGCCAACATCATCTTCATCTGTAACGTCACAATGGAAATAATATGTGTCTGGCTCACCACCAAGGGATTTGCAGACACTTTGTCCAAGGTTGTCCTGCACATCGATTATGCATACTTTCGCCCCATGGTTGTGGAATAAACGGACAATGCTCTCACCAATACCAGAGGCTCCACCAGTGACCAATGCAACTTTCCCCAGCAACCTTCAAAGATAACATATCTTAAAAATTGAGATATAAAAGCCGATGAATAGTTTCATGGCTGTTTGACAAAACATAACAAGTTAAGGAAGTTAATGCCAATTCAATGTGCATGTCAATAGCCTAATAACAGATAACTTATTTGTTAAAAGAAAAGTTCAACAAGACACAGGAAAATATATGGTTCAATTTATAGTTGATGACATCAATTCAAGGAAAGTAGTGCAACAAATACATTATCAAAGTTTGAAAAAATATGTAGATGCAGAAAAATCATTAGCATCTCATCTCATTCACACAAGCTAATGCAAAACTTATCCTGTCAAATCTTTCTATGATCTCTTTCCATTTCTCTTGTGTGATCATTAGTTGTTCTAACTTCTAAGGGTTAGTAGGTTGCTGCTCATTAGAGTGACTAAGTGCCGCACAATTGCTATTGCAAAACTCCGCCTGTGACATTCGGTATGCTAACTGGTGAAGTTAACTAGCTAAACAGGATGACTTTCAAGTTGACCATTAGTAAGAGGATTTAAATTCTTTCAGGATTTGTTTTTCACCAGAAAAAAAAAAGGTCAAATGCTCGAGTGCTGTTGACGTGCCTCCTGTTTTTCAACGGCAAAGGGCAGCAGCAATATTCATTTGCCGGCAATATCATCTTGTTCCGGTCATCTATCTAGTTTATCCTGAGTTATAATTCACTATATGCCCTATCATTCTGTACTAGAATACGTCTCCGGTTCATTTACATAGAACAGTGCAGCAAATGCTCCAAAGTGATAGGCCATAAATTAGAACACCTTACTTTATTTGAATACTTGGACCAAAGATCATTAGACCAAAGCAAAATACTTGGATGTAATCTACAGAACCATGTTTTGAGTTTGCAAAAGAATGAAGCTGCACAACTAGCATCTCTAAACTATTACAGGGTACTGTTTTTTGAAAATCTTTAATTAAGTTTCACAGACGATGAAGCTTAAAGTTCACAGTCCTAATTTAGTCCCAAATAAAATTTTCAGCGCACCAAGCAATCATCAAGATGGCTGAAATTGTGCAGAGCTAATTGAAAACTTCCAGATCAAGACGACCTAGACCAAACCGCGATCCAATCCAGTAAAAGATTCAAGCTTTGGATAAGAAAAACTGAAACTAAAGAATCAACAACATGATATCATGCTAAGAGCAGCACGGAAATTGAACATATTCGAGAGTCCAATGGGGACCCAGTAAATAAGGTTAGAATCTAAAACAACACCATAATTAAGAATTCAATTGAGACCCAATTAAGTTCAGACCCAGTGCAGATAACAAACAGCGAAAATCAATAAAAGAGTCAAATGAACAGATAACAATAAAAACATGATGTCCCTAAAGAACTGAAGTGTGTACCTTTGGGGAGAAAGAGAAGAAACAGGGGAGCAGGTTGTAGCCATAAAAGGAGGTTTTGGAGCTTACTTTCAGAAGAGGAAGGAAGGTAGAGGGGAGTTGATGGGTTTTAGGTTGAATTAGAAGTCCAGGTGTGTTGAATGGTTTTAAGGTGGTGTGTGTTGGTCCATCATCCATGTGAGGCTCATGTTCTGCATCAGTTCAAACGTTGTCTAGAGTGTCAAACGTCAACTTTGCACATGTCGTTAATTGACTACTGATCATTGGTAGTAGTGAGTGAATACTGGCCGCTGTTTTGTGTCAATGATTTCAGATGTTTCTGTATCTTTGGATATGCAGCCAACAAGAAAAAATCAGTGAAATCTTCTTTTCACTCAAATAAATTTGTTAAAATATTAGTGCCCAAAGGGTGTAACATGGAGTCCGGTCCGTCTATCATTCTCATTTAAATTGAGAAATAGAAATTTTCATTAATTAACTCTGTTTGAAACAAATGAATTTCATAAAATTTTGTGAAATTTATTTGTAATTTTAATTTTTTGTGTTTAGATGATAAAAAAATTAAAATTTTAATTTAAAAATTAATTTATGTGGAATTGAATATAACTAACATAATTCCTATCAAAATAGGTGGATTTGGAAATGAATTCTACAATAAAATTTATATACTAAAATTATTCCTGCTCTTTTTCACTTATTCTAACATTATTTCTCATATTTATCTAAACTTACCTTCTTCGGTTCATGCTCCAAAATCTCCACCACCTCTCATTTGTTTTAGATTTATTTTCAGCCTACACCATTTATTTTCAAGTTTGTTTCTTCATTGTCTTTTCCTTATTTTTTGTTAGCTTTGAATTTCTTTTTTTTTTCTGAATTTCTTCTTGTCTTTCTTAATTGGTTTCTCTGTGCTTGATGTCTGATACACAGCTAAGAACAAATTGTCATGGGTTTTTTTCCACCATTCTTACTCTATTTCCATGTTCTTGATGTCTTTTGTGCTTGATGTGAAAACTAATAAAAACTAAAAATTTTACCGGCTTCTACTTGAATGTGAAC
>CAODLS010659643.1:0-12783 GCA_948243855.1 Flueggea neowawraea | reverse complement strand
TTTTTGCCAAAGTGGCTATTATATCTGACCTTGGTCCCGTTAGTTTTATTTTTAATTAAAATTTTTGAAGATAAATATTATGTTTGATTGCAAATCGTCTGTTTTGTCTATGAATGATTTTTAAATGGCTTTTCAGAGATGTTATTGTATAATTCTGGATTCGTCAAGTTTTTAATTTTATTCTCAGTAATTATTTTAAACAGTAAAATAATAAGTGTCTTATCAGTTTTACTTATTTAAAGTTGTTTGACTGTCTGTTGTCTACTTTAGTTGCGAAAAATTTCAAAATAAATTTCTGAACTACTATCTGTATATATACGAGTACATACTAATAGTATACATTATATACATATATGTAATATTTTGAAAATATTTTCAAAATGGTTTATGTGATGCACGTATGAGGCGATTTGAAGTGTCATTTCCTCACTGAGTTTTTTCATCCCTTCCCTTTAATATTTTTTAGCTTATCTCAGCTTTTGTCAATAGTGAGGATTGTCTATTGGTTAGTGAGTGCCCTCTTGCTCGGGTCCAGTTTGTATGGTTATGTTAGTTGTTCCACACCGGGTAGTAGGTTATTGATCTGTATCTGATAGTTAATTAGTTAAATTATTTTTAATTATAATTATTTATTTCTTATTCTGATATTATGATTATATTTCATTTTAAATTAAGAATATTATTTTTAAAATTTATTATTTGTTAAATTATTTTAATATGATTAATAAGCCGGCTAGTAGTAATAAGGATCTAGTTATAAGTTCAGTTATCCGAGGCTTATGCGAGATGAGTCGGACTTTCTTAGACGGTTCGCTTCATGCGCCGGTCTCGGCCTTTTTTCGAGTCGTGGCATAAATGGCCTCAAATCTCTTAGCAAATCATACACAAATTCTGAGATTGTGAGGAAAATTTTAAGGACTTTGCCAAAAACGTGGTTGTCATGACCCAAAGTTAGACCACGACCGGCGTATGAGGAGAACCGTCTATGGAAGCCTGACCCATCTTGCACAAGCCTCGAAGACCAGACATACTGCCCAACTTATTTAATAAAACTATTATTAAGCCATTTAACAATTATAAAACGTTTGATACTGAAAACATATAAATATACAAAATATAAGTTATACAAATAAATCGTAATATCAGTGAATACGAAAATATAACAAAACCAGGTATAAATCCAAAAGTCAAAATAAGACCCGGTAACCCAACAGCAAACCGATTTAGAGCTCTAATAAAAAACAAAATGAGCCTAAAATGAGAGGGCACTCACTATCAAATGGAACGCCTTACTAGGTGCAAGATGTCAGAAGGTTGTCGAATGCCAAAATATGAACTTGAGAAATCAGATACGGGAAAATAGACAAGAGACAGAAATAAAGGGGTAAGAATCCCTAATGATAAAATAACACTCCAGATCGGCTCCAAGCATCACAAAAATCGTTTTGAAAACAGATCAGAAATACCGCATGCAGATATAAGCATATACACACTAATACAAAATAATAATAATAATTCTGAAATTCATTTTGAAATCGTTCGCACCCAAAGCAGACAACAAGCAGAAACATACTGAAAATATATATTATGTATCGTATCGAAAACATATATTAGGGCTTGAAATTGACAGCTGAATATATCGTAAGGATGGACTCTGCAATCTCACTGAGTACGTGCGTTTGACCGGACACACGGCTACAAAAAAACCCTGGTAACTGGGTCTCGAATGCGCATTGGTATACCAAAGGCTACGTTTACCCTAAGTAGCGCATGTGTCCCATATTGAAGTATTTAAATATATATCTTATATATTTCAAACACATGTTCAAAGTTTAAATCGTTTTACAGAAAGTATTTATATGCCTTATATAAATATTCATTATCAGAAACTGAGTTGATTTGCATAAAATATTTATATACCATATAAATATTATTTGACAGAAACGAAGACCAAAGTTTAATAATCACATAAGCCGAATTATTAATTAGCCAACCATTAATAATTTCAATTTTCAGAAATAGATCAGACATAGCAAAAACATAGAATTTAGAAGACACAGCTTATGTGTCTGAAGCTGCTATTTCTCTTACCTGGACGCGAGCCAATAATCCAAATCTCGGACCACGACAAATGTCACATAGCAAAGTGAACAAACGAATGACATTGGTGGATGGTTGATCACCTCGGATATCAAACTGAGCTGAAACATAATTTTACTACCAAAGGGAAAAACACGATAATTGTGGCGATGCAGAATATGTGATATGCAAAATCCAAATGCAGAAACCAAAACCTCAGTCGTTGATCGAAAACCCATTTCGATTGAATATATAAATTTATCTCTCAAAATCGATCATCGATGTAAAATTACAGTTTGGTCCCCCACCAATGTAAAATTATGTTTTAGTCCTCAAACCTTTCAAAATTTCAAACAATCCTCAAAGTATTCTGAAACTACCAACTAATCCTTTAAGTAGTTAGAATTCCAAATAAATCATCAAACTCTCATAAATTAAAAATCAATCCACAACATGCAAAACATCAGATTTGATCATCCAATTATTCATAATTATGCAAAATTATATTTTTGGTCCTTTCGATTGAAAATTGTCCAAAAATGACACAAATCATCCAAACCAACACCCATTGTTCCGAATCACGTAAATCATCTTTCAATCATTTTTATTCATCAAAATAATTCATGAATTTCATCAATAAACCAACAAATCATCAAAAACTCAAATTCATTATTCCTAATAAATCATAACCACACCAATTTTCTTCAATATCCAAAATCAATCACAACTCATTCAAATCTATGTTTAGTACACCAGAATCAATCAAGAACTAACCAAAATTCATCACCAAACCACCCAATTTCTCAATCTAATCATCATCATCAACAACTAACATTCATAATAATTTCTCGCTATAAAATTCAACAACTAAATCTATAATAAATAACAAATCACTTAAAATTTTTAAAGTCTCATCTTACCCATTAAAGATCGGCCCCCGTTTATCGAAATTCGCTGCTGAAATCGGAAGTCTTGCTGAAAAGTCGTCGGAGTATCATCGGTCGGTCATTAGAATCACGCTGGAAAATCAACCACCAACCCAGATCTGTAGATCTTGATGAGAGGAGTCCAATGGTGGCAACCTCACATCCTAACTCTTTTTTGTTCGCCGAAAATCACCTAAAAACTATCTCGACCTCTCTTCTTAACGCTATCGAATTCCGACAGTTTCAAGGGCCATCACTGGTCTCAAATGAAAGAGCACATCACCAGGAATACGAAACAACTTATGGTTCATTGATTGGATGCCTAGAACTCGAGTTATGACATTTTGAAGTTTTCCTCCATTTTTTTCCTCATTCTCTCCCTCGCTCTCTCTCTCTCTCTCCTCAATTTTTGTTTTTTCTTCTTTTTTACTGACCACCAGCACACCGTTTGCCATCCTTTTATTTTTTTTCTTTTCTCTTCTTTTCTTTTATTTACAAATCAACCCATTCTCTTTTCTTCTTTTCAAAAGTTTCCACAACCATCCTTAAATTTTTAATTCCTTCCTACTTCTCAACATAATAATTCTCCCAATCGATTTATTCATAACTTCAAGGATTTATTCATATAAGCTCTAATAAAAAAAATTCTTCTAATAATTCAATATCTATAGAAAAAAAAAATTGGGCCATTACTTCGAAGAAAGATGCAATTTTAGAAGCTAAGGATCTAAATTCGTTGCCTTTGGAAGAGTTAATCGGTTCCTTACTCAGTCATAAAATGAGTGTGGAAGAAGATAATGAGAAGGAAGGCAAAAAGAAGAAGAAGAAGAAAGATGTTGGCATTGCACTCAAAGCTTCAAAGCATATTGAAAGCTCTAGTGATGATGGTGATGAAGAGGTTGATTATGATGATGTAGAATATCTTTCAAAGAAATTCTGCAAAATTTTCAACAAGGAGAGAGAAGAAAAAGAGGTAAGCAAGAAGAAGAGCAAACTCATTTGCTATGAGTGTAATGAACTGGGTCATGTTAAACCGAATTGCCCATACTTGAAGAAGCATAGTAAAAGAAGGAAAACGAGATTGCTTCATAATGATCCAAGTTCCAGCAGTGATGATGAAGTTAGAGCTTGACAACCCATGCAAATGCGGTACCCTTCCCTTGAACTCAAACTCGTTTTTGCTTTCATTGGTAAATATGTATACTGTTTTTTTTATAATGTATGTGTTGATTTTCTGTATTTCATGGGGGGAATATATTTTGATTGATTGATTGCGTACATTGAATTTTTTTTTTCAAAAGGGGATTTACATATTTTTCATGCTTTTAATTGATTTCATATATACACTTGCTTAGGGAGAGCTTAAATTGTGTTTATCGATTTCTTTGATTGTTTGGGAGAGATTATTGATTTTGCGCATTCTTTTTTATGATACAAAAAGGGGATAAGTGTTACATGAATTTGCATGTCATTTTTCATTTGGTATCATCTTTATTTTGAACATCATGAATATTAATGTGTAGGACTAACCAAGTGACAGGGAGTGAAATCCTTGATCAAATTGTTTCTTATTGGTGATTATATGTTCAAATTCATGTATGTTTTGTCATCATAAAAAAGGTAGAGATTGTTGAGTTCGATTTTGATGATGATAAATGCAAAAAATCAATGAAAGAGTTACAGAAGTGCAAAATCTCTGATATATTCTTACAATGCACGTTATGCCTATGCAACCCACGTTGATCATGATGAAAATGGCATTAAGGCGCGCTAAGGTGGAACCAGCGGACATTGATTGAATGAAAATTTGATGCAGTGAGCATCAGACATTGATCTACGCACGTTCTACACAATCAACGCACATTGTCAAGGGTTCAGGTTGATCCGCAAGCAAGGCATGTAGATGATGCAGAGGAGATATCTTTGAAGAAAAATGAAGAACACATGTTACAGAGCCTACAATGCACGTTGATGAGGTTCGGATGAGGACAAAGCTGAGATGCTCCTTGGGATTTGAATTTGAATATTCTCTGACACACTGACGTGGATCAAAGGTGCAATCTTGAGGTGAAGCCGACAACGCACGTTGCAGAAGGAATAAGGAACGTTGAAGAATCACTGGGTGAATGTGCATTTTCTAGAACAAAGATCAACGTCTGTAGAACAAGTTACAACACACATTGATAAGATGATCAACGCAGATTGAAGGTGACCAAGGCACGTAGATGCCAATTCTCTCAAGACAGTGGATACTGAAGTCCTTGCGAAGCGTGTAGATGTGTTATCAAGACACGCTGAACTCAGTTGGACTAAAGCACAACGCGCGTAGATGATGTACAATGCACGTTGTTAAAGGTGACATCAATTAAAACAAAATTCTTAATTATCTCACAATGGCTACTTCGAGGCTTCCAACTGCTATATTTCTAAAAGTGACTATAAATAGACGTCACAAAGCAGAAAGAAGGCACGAGAGTCATTTGCTTTTCTTTGCTATTATTGTTTCTCTCTTCTCTACCTTTGTAACCCATTTTGAGCTATTTACTTGCTATCTTACTGTTAGGTTTTTGTGAGCTTTAATAAGTTATATCTTTGGGTTGATTTTGTATCAAGAAGATTATTTGCTTAGGGTATATATGTTTCCTTGTTGTACCTTAGAAAAACAAGAGTGGTTGCTAGTGAGCCTTAGAAAACTAGAATATCAATTTGCTAGTTGAGCGCGCAAAAACTAGTGGTTTGGTTTGCTAGTAGATCACGCAAAAACTAAAGGTTTGGTTTGTTTGTTTTGTTTTGAAAACAAGTGGTAACAGTTTTCTAGCTGAGCCTGCAAAAACTAGGGAAACAATTTTCTTGTTGAGCCCCCAAAAGCAATGTGTAATGGTTTGCTTGTTGAACTCGCAAAAACAAGTGTTGTAAACGGTTTTCCTCCACCAGAAAGTGAAGCGATAGTGGATTGAAATTCTCTAGTAGATCTAGAGGAGTGGATGTAGGTCAAGGAGGACTGGACCACTATAAATATTGGACTTTGATTTCTCTCTCCCTTTCTCTCTTTATTTTACATTTGATTTATATTATTTAAAGTGTGAATGGGTGTTTTTAGAGCTTCCGCATTTAACTTTGACTTTGATTTTAAAACAAGCTTGTTATTTGTTTTAGTTTGCAAAAGATTTTTTTAACAAAGTTTCAAACCTACTAAATATCCAATTTATCCCCACTTGGATTGTCATTCCATTGCTTATTGGGACCGAATACATCACCTACAGTTAGTTGAGGCCAAGATGACCCTTCTAATAAATGTATACATAGCTTAAATGACTTTGAAAGAGACTTTAAGTGAGCTTTGTGAGAGAACATTGAATCCATAAACCCCATTCATTAATCTAGCAAATAAGAGTCTTTATTTGAAATGTTAAAAGTCCTAATGCTTTATTAATTGATTGTTTATTCTTTTTGTCAATTGCTTGTTTTATTAATCTTATATTTTAATCAAAAATCTCAAAATCAAATCATGTTATTTATTGATTTTTTTTATACAAATAGATCACCATTAGTACTCGTCCTCTTGGGTTCAATATCCCTTGGAATACTCCTAGGTAAAACTACTTCAATTCTTGTGTATTTGCAAGAACCCGATCAGAAATATCTCCCCTTTGAAATAAAAACACTCAATGTATGCAATCAGTACAAATATGCAAATAATATAATAGTCAATAGGTTTCAATATATATATATATATATATAACAGTCAACATACCAAAACAGAATGCAAGGAAAGAGTACCATATTTGCATTCCTATCTTTCTCAAAGATTTTCGTTAAGCATAAGTTTCCCTTTTCTTTGTTGGCATTATCATCATCACTTGAGTTTAAGATATAATCAAGAACTGTTCTTTTCGTCCTTTTGCTATGGTTCTTCAAATTTGGACAATCCAGTTTGACTTGTCCCGGTTCATAACACTCATAGGAAATATGTTTGCTCTTCTTCTTGCTCACCCTTTTTTTCATATTTATCTTTGTTGAAGAGTTTGTGGAGTTTCTTGGTGAGATATTTAATATCTTCATAATCTTCTTCCTCTTTCTTAGCTTCACTAGAGCTTTCATTGTATTTTGATGCCTTGAATTCACCCAACTTCTTCTTTTTCTTGCCTTTCTTTTCTTCATCTTCATTCAAATCCATCTCATGAGTGAGGAGAGATCCAAGCAATTCCTCCAATGGTAGAAAAAAGAGATCATTGGCTTATAGGATAGATCCTTTTTTGGAAGCCCATGATTTTGGCAACGATCTTAGAATTTTTCTTACAAGCTTTGAATTTGAATAAGTTTTCCCAAGAGCCTTCAAGCCATTAAAAATATTGTTGAATCTATCAAACATGTCTTGAAGGGATTCTTCTTCTTCCATTTTGAATAAATCATATTTGTGGACGAGAAGAGAGATCTTGTTTTCCTTCACTTGAGAAATGCCCTCATAAGTGATCTCCAAAGTCCTCTAAATCTCATGTGCATTTTGGCATTGCTAGACTTTATTGAATTGAGTTTTTCTTAGAGGACAAAAAATTATGTGCATGGCCTTGTTGTTGTATCGCACCATCGTCTTGTCATGGGCAGTCCATTCTTCCTTTGATTTTATTCTTTCAATACCATTAACATCCTTTTTAGGGACATAAGGGCCATTTTTCGCTACTTCCCAAACTTCCTTAGCTTCACATTTGAGAAACACCATCATTCTTGCTTTCCAATAAAGGTAATCATTGCCATCAAAGAAAAGAGCTCTATTAATAGTCAAACCTTCATATATCAAAGTATCATTCATAAATGTCATTTTTGGAATCTTTAAATCTTTAGATGTTAAGCCAAACGATATTATCAAGAGCACAAGCTGTGATACCAATTGTTAGTCCCAAGAATGGCAATTCAAGGGGGGTGAATTGGATTTTGTGCAAGTTTAAAACTTTGTTAAAAATATTTTGCAAATCAAAGCAAATAACAGAGTTTTTTTCAATCAAAATCAAATTTAAATACAGAAGCAAACAAATATCCAATCCACACACAAAATAAATCAAATGCAAGGCAAAGTAAATATGTTGAGGGAAGAGAGAACAAATTCGATTTATAGTGGTTTGGTCCTCCTTGAACTACGTTCATTCCTCTAGAATCCCTAGAGAATTTTAATTCACTATCTCTTCACTTTCGGGTGGAGGGAAACCATTTACACCACTTGTTTTTGCAGGATCAACAAGCAAACCGTTACACCATTTGTTATTGTGGGCTCAACAAGCAAACCGAACCTCTAATTTTTGTTGGCTCAACTAGGAAACCAAATGCCTTGTTTTATGGACCAAACAAGCAAACCAAACCTCTAGTTTTACAAGGTTCAACTAGAAAATCGTTACCCACTAGTTTTTCAAGGCTTACTAGCAACCACTCTTGTTTTTCTAAGGAAAACAAAGGAAACTTATCTACCCCAAGAAAACAACCTTGCTTGTTACAAAATCAACCCAAGATATAACAATAATAAGCTCACACAAACCAAAAAATGTGATAGCAATTAAATAGCTCAAATGGGTTAGAAATGTAGAGATTAGAGAAAATAAGGTAGCAAGTCTTATCAAAGGTCTCTCTCACTTATCTTCTGATCTGGAACGTCATATATAGCTACTAACAAGAATATAGACATTGTAAACCTCAAAGTATAAGTTGTGAGTGACTGTAAAATTATGTATTTAAATGACGTCACCCTTCACTACATGTGTAGCCACCTTCTATGTGCGTAGTCCTTTGATCCAACTGAGTTCTACGTGCATTGCAAGAACTATAGGGTAGACATAATCTATGTAGATAAGGTGTTCGATGATATTCCCGAATGAACCTAACGAGTCTATTTTAGTTAGGTGGGACCGAAAAGACCCTTCTAATAAATATAGACATAGCTTGAATCAACTTGAAAGAAACTTTAAGCGAAATTAGTGAGAGAACACTCAATCCATAAGAACCCGTTCATAAATATAGCAAGTAGAAATCTTGGTCGAACCTCAAAAGCCCTAACATCTTATCATATATTGTTTTCCTTAATTCACATTTATTTCTAGCATTTACCTTACTGCATTTGAGTTTTTCATTCACAAATACAAAAATCAATTATTGGACTTTTATTTTTCTTGTCACGAATTGATCACATTAGCAAACTGTTCATGTGGATTCGATACCCTAGGGATACTCACAAGGGAAAACTACATTGATAACCGTGCGCTTACGGATAGTCGATCAAGGTGCGTTGTGAGTTCTTTACGTGCGTAGAGAAAAGCATGGTCCTCACTGTCTTAAGTGTCAATCGAATCTATGTACTTTGCCACTTTCTGCGTTCTTTGATGCCATTTTTAGAAGAGCTACGTGCGCAAACATGGAATAACGTGCGTTGTTACCATACATCAGATATTCTGCACTTTTGCATCTCTTTCATGGATGTTTTGTATTCATCATCATCAAAACAGAACTCAATAGAAAACCTATACTACCCTTCAAACTTAACATCAAAACTTGATCACAAATGGATTCCCAATCTGAAAGCAATCTCACACACCAACCCAATAACGAAAATAGCAAAGCAAAGCTTAGTTGGTCTAAAAGAACTCAAGAACAAGTAGAGAGAGAAAGTCAATAATCAAAGTAGCAAAGTTTGGGCACACTCTCAATAACTTCTCTTCTCTTCTCAAGTTCCAGGGACGTCTATTTATAGTCATTCTATGAATAGTAACCGTTGTGAGCCTCAAAGTAGCCGTTGTGAGTGAGTGGTAAAAATCTGAAATTTAATGACTTCATACCATTTACGTGCGTAGTCTTTAGTTCCATTAGAGTTCAGCGTGATTTGATGCCCATTCTATGTACTTTCTCTGATTTTCAAATTTTGTTGTCTTGCTCAGAATGGCTATTACATGCTCAGACCTATTACTTTGTGCTTATACACCTTTTGCTGCTTGCTTAGACATTACACAGTGTGTGTTACCGAATTTTAAGATCGCACCTTTGATTCTCCACGTCAGCATGGCAGAAATATTGAAATTCAATCCTAAGGAGCGTCATGACAACTATTATTCCTCTTCTTCTACGTTCTTAGCATCATCGTAACGTGCGTACAGATTGCACTTTCAAAGTTGACACCTTTGAACATCTACGTGATTTGATGCTCTCAATCTAGGTGTCTCTGAGGGATTTCACAACTTCTTGTTAGATATCATTCCCGACTACGTGCTTTGTAGCATCTTGTACGTGAGCAGATAAAATCTGATATTCGCGGCCATTAGCTATTTGCAAATCTGCGTCTGTAGCCTCTGTGCTACATGCTTAGGAGCCACCTTCAGATTGACCATAATATCAGGACTCCATCTGCGTACGTTGCATTACAAGCTACGAGCGCGGCATATGTCCATCATGTGCGTAAGGGCAACTACGTGCTTAACTTAACTATTTCAAATATTTTTTTAATAATCAAAATTAAGTGAGATTTCATATGTTGACAAAAATTGGCTCAACATTATCGTCATGAGTGAACCCAATTTTCCAATTACATTTAAAACAGACCTTGTTTTTATAAAAACACCCTCATCCCTTCATACTTTTCCGTCAACAGACTTCTATATATCTCTTCTCTCTCTATCTCTCTTTTCAGAATATACCTCTCTTCTCTGGGGCAAGACAAATATCTACATTTAACTTGGAGTTTCATAGTTATCCAAGTTTATTAAACTACTTTATTTATTTTATGAGCCATACACTATTTTTCGTACATAATTGTTAAAATTTTATCTTAGTTGATATTTGACTTATGGGTATTGTTGCTAAATAGTATTATTTGAGGAGCGAATAATGGTTATTATGTTATTGAAATCACTTATTTTACTTATAATTAGTTTTAAGTTATTTGAACAATCAGAAAAAAAAAATTGAACAAAGTTCCTTGCTAATTATATGATATCTTTAAAATACATTCATCAGCATATCATTTTTTTTATATCAAATTTAGTCGACTTATAAAGCGTAATTTAAAAAAAGTAAACAAATGAATCTCCAATTGCACATTCATTCTAAACATGATTATTGCATGCAATTCATTAAGTGTAACATACCAAACGCGAAAATTCATTTATAAATGAATTCATTTACACATCTAAGTTCATTTATTAGAAGTTTTTGCAGTAATAACAGGACAAAACAATCTAATTAATATTGATAAGAAGCTATTTACTAGAAAGTACCATTAAATGTCTCAAAATGTTAGAAGCTTCTCGTTACAACTTTATCCATCCCCGATAGATGGACAATCAATCTATTTAGTTGTCTTTGCCTTAAAAAAAACGTTACCTATTTGCTATCTTTGCTCCCTTATTGCAAAAGCTCGCATTTATCTTTTGTTTCTATGAACGTTGAGATGTTTTTCAAATATCATTTTCTCCAATTTTTTTTTTTAATATAAAGAGAAGAATACGATCTTGGGGTACTTTTACAAATGAGCTCTTCCAAAATTGCCATGCCAAGTAAAGATGTTCAATCAACCAAAAGAACAGAGAACAAAAAAATAAATAAGCTGCTAAGCTTGTAATGCAATGGCAGATCTATTTGTGTGTGCACTCGACCTTTTTATGCGAATGATTTGTAGATTTGTTTGATTTCCTTTTCTTTGAGCCGGTCTTCTCTTTCAACTCTTCGGACTTTTGTTGTTGATCTTCGTCGACATGTTCCGCTAAACGTTGGTTGTCAACTCCATCGCTACCAGAGGTTATATGATGAGACTCATTTTCCGAAACTCGAGTCAGCGTGTCTGGTTCAATAACTGACATTCCCATCAAAGTGTAATTCACCAAAAATGTACTCCTTTCAAGCCTGTCCAGCCTGTTGAAATGCCTTTGAGAATATGGCAAAAGACCTTCAAGCAGTTCCCCAACGCCTTTTATCTGGAAAAAAAAAAGAAAAACAAAACAGCAGCAAACAGGTACACTCCTATTAAGAACATCGATATAACATGAAAAATCAGGCAACTTCAAATTGTGCAAATGTAAACTCGTTTGATTTTTTCATTAGTTTTGAAATGAATTGGGAACAAGCAATAAAGTCCACATAAGAAGCACAAACAAAAGCAAGACCCTTTATTCTGTGACATGCAGAAAGCTCCTTTTCATCATGTTCCAATAAAGAACGAATTTGACTGAATGAAATGAAAAATACTTTTGACAAATCCATACTATACTTACTCTAGTGAACTTCATTTACAGCTAAAAGAGCTTATTGAAAACAAAGGGTTGTCACGAGTTAATGGTCTAGATGTGCTTTTCAAACAGAACCTTAAAGCACCAAAGTATAAATAAATTCAAGATCATCACCTCAAGAATCTGTTTTGGAGCAAGAATGTTGAAAAAATTAAACAGTACAAGCTGTGCGACATGGCACAACTTGGGCTTTGAATTCCATTCACGAACATATTCCAAAAGTTGACGGAAGTCCTCGCTGCTAAGAGCACAAAGAGCATTTTTTATCTGATACTGAGCATCCTTCCTGTGGAAAAATTGACGATTTAATAAAGAAGCATTTTGAAATATGTATATATATCAAAACTGTAACTTACTGCTAACCTGGAAAGTTCAGCAAATAGCTCAAAAAGTTTATGAGGCCTGCGAAGTTCAAATGCTATTTGGATGGCTTTTGAATAATCAGCATCCACTATAGCATTTTCCAATTCTTGGCCTCTTAAAACTCCTTGCTCCTGCATAATCATCGAGTTAAGCATTAA
>CAODLS010659633.1:0-13496 GCA_948243855.1 Flueggea neowawraea | reverse complement strand
GTTATTAGGGGTAAGAGAATGAGTAAGAAACATGGTTTGAGGTGTTATCACTGTAAGGAGATTGAGCATGTGAAAAAGAATTGTCCATACAGGAGAAACGGTGGGAAATCAAGTGCAACAGTTGTTCAGAATAATTCTGTGAAGTTTCAGGATAATTCTGATGAGTGAGAGAGCAGTGAAGTGTTGACAGTTACTGCATGTAAATCTGAAGATAGTTGGGTTATTGACACTGGTACAACTTATCACATGACTTTTTTCAGAAAATTGTTTGATTCTTTTAAAGAATGGAAAGACAGTGTTAAATTGGGAGATGATGAGAAGCTGGGTGTTGAGAGTAGTGGATCTTTGAAGATCAGGATACATGACGGGATGGTCATAAAACTTGATGCTTGGTATGTCCCTGAGTTGCGGAGAAACTTGATTTATGTTGGTGATTTGTCGAAGCATGATTATAGTTTCTCAAGAAGAGGTGGAGAAATTCGGGTGTGCAAGGGATCTTCGGTTGTGATGAAGGGTAGATTGCGGAATGACATTTACACCTTGATTGGCAGCGCGGTAGTTGCTAATGGATTAAGGATTTTTGTGAGTTCTGTAGGAAAACAGGTGGAGTTTGTGATTGAGACTTTGGAACAGGAAAAGATTAATCAGGTTGATTCACACGGGCTAACAACATGTGAAACAGGGCATGCCAATTGTGTTAGTGATTTTCAAAAGCAGTCACTGGAAGACACATGAAATATGCGGAGTGTTGTCTTATTAGGAGTGGATGAAAAATTAGCTAGTGGAGGCAAGTCCGGGTTGGACTTGATTCGTTGTTGCAGGACTTGATGCCCTTCGGGGATGTGGCAGATAAGTAATTGGGATTCAGAGTTGAACGGGGAAGAAAATTCACTTTAAGGTGGAGAATTGTTAATGTTGAAGTGATTTTTTTGATCAAGATAGAAGCTATTTGATATGTTGATGAATCAAGCAAGAATCATGAAGGATTAGGTGAAGAAAAAGAGGAAAAACAAAGCTTGACGAGGAGGACACGGCATTGGCCACGACCATGTCCTATGCTGTGCACACCGTGTCTTGTTTTCTTCGACACACGGATGTGTGTACCAGACAGTGTCTTTATGCTTATGTCCATGTCTTAAATGACGTGCTCGTGTCGTTATTCTAGAACGTTTTAGGACTTGTTTTAGGGTTTGAGTTATCCTAATTTGGCTTGTATTCATTGTAAACATATAAATAGATAGTTGGGGAACATATTGGGTGCCTTTTGATAGCCGGATAATACTTTTGAACGCCGTTGTAAGCTTCTATGCTTGTTTTTGACTCTGAATAGTAGAATTACTTGTGTTCTGCCCGTGGACACAGATCGAATTGTTCGAACCACGTAAATCTTGTGTTCTTTTATGATTGTTCTTTGTTATTCCACATTCTTCTATCACTGGTTTTTCCTGGCATTAAGAAACTGCTTTCAAGAATGGATAATTTGATCAGCTTATGTCATTTGGATATCACAGGAGCACGTTTAATTGAAGGGATTCCCTTAGAAATAAATGGGTTAAGAGGTCTCCAAACATTATCTAATTTTGTCGTGGGCAAGGGAAGCTCCACAATAACAACCTTGATGAGTTTGAAGTCACTCCGAGGAGAGATTTGCATTTCAAATTTACATAATGTGGCAGATGCTTCGGATGCAAGGAAGGTGAGGCTGATGGATAAGGAGGGCATACATGTTTTGGAGTTGAGATGGAACAGTGACATTTATATAGGAGATCGAGGAGTTCAGTGTGATGTACTTGATGGATTGCAACCTCATAGAAATCTAAAGAAGCTTATCGTAAGTGATTATGTAGGTACAAGGTTTCCTTTTTGGATGGGAGATCCTATGTTCAACAATATGGTGCAACTAAAGTTGGACGGTTGTAAGAGCTGCACACAATTGCCCCAACTGGGAATGTTACCTAATCTGAAGGAATTGTTTATCATAAAAATGTCTAGTCTCCAAAGGGTTGATCAGGAATTTTATGGGTATAGTTGCTCTAATCCTTTTCCATCTCTTGAAATTCTATGCTTTCAACAGATGCTTGATTGGGAAGAATGGAATGCTAGTGTGTTTGGATTCAGAGTCTTACGCTAGCTTTGCATTGGAAATTGTGACAAACTATCAGGAGAATTACCTATCCATCTGCCTTCATTGGAAAAGCTTGTTATTAGCGATTGTGAGAATTTGATCGCATCACTTCCAAGCTTTCCGATGCTCTCTGCATTGGATATCAGAAATTGCAAAGAGGTGGATTTCAGATGCAAAGTTGACTTCAACTCCCTCAATATGTTTGTTCTATCTAACATAGCAACTATTACAAACCTGGCAGAGGGGTTCGTACAGGGGCTAAAGAAGTTCAAAAAATTAACCATATCTGGTTTCTCTAGCCCAACTACAATGGTTGTCCCTTCCAGCTTGAGGCGTTTTAATTATTATCAGGAAGTCGTTTCCACTTTGGAATGCGTGTTTGAAACGTCTCCCTCACTTATATCCGTGATGGTAGATGAAGGCAAAGAGCAGTTGCAGATGGAGCTCGCAGAAGCGAGTGAGCTTGAAAGCTTGACGTTGAGGGGATGTGTTGGGTTTGAGAAGCTGCCAGCATGGATTGAGAAGCTGATGTTTCTTAGAGAGCTAACAATCCAGAACTGCCCAAATCTAGTTACCTTGCCAGAATGTGGTGTTCTTTCCATGCTGAAAGTGCTTAGGATTACAAATTGTAATTTTTTGAGTCCTTTGTCAGACATCTTGATTAGTAACAGGCAGTGTATTGAGGAATTGAATATTAATGGATGTGACTCTCTTATATCCTTTGGAAGAAGGCAACTTCCAACAACCTTGAAGACACTACGCATATGGAATTGCAGAAACCTGAAGAGCTTGCATGAGGAGGATGGGGGTGAGAGTTCTTCTTCTTATTCTTTAACTAATCTTGAAGATTTGGACATCACTGGATGTGATAATCTCAAGTACATTTCATCTGGAAGCCAGCTACCTTCCACTCTTCGACACTTGAGCTTTTCATATTGTTCAAATCTGACATCTGTCATATCCGAAGGGAAGTTACCATCTAGTGTTCAATCTCTCTCTATTCGCCATTGTGGAAGGTTAGAATCCATAGCAGAGAGATTTGATTACAATACATCTCTTGAGATTATCAGTGTTCGTGATTGTTCGTGTCTTAAATCTTTACCAAATGGACTTCACAATCTCACCAATCTTTGTGAGTTTGATTTACATGCTGTCCAAGTATTACTTCTTTCCCAGAAGGGGGATTGCCCACAACCCATCTGAAAATACTTGAGATTGTACGCCTTCAGAAAATGGAGGCATTTCCTGATAACATGCACAGACTCTCATCCCTCCAAAAATTTGAAATTTATAATTGCTCAAGCCTCGTGACCTTTCCCAGTCAAGGCCTCCCATTAAACCTCACAACACTTGTGATTAAGCACTTGAAGATCTGTAAGGAACTGTTTGAATGGGGATTGGACGGACTCAACTCACTCCAGAGTCTGGAGATTGAAGGAGGATGCCCAGACGTGGTGTCGTTTCCACAGGATGAAACAGGGGTGATGCTACCTCCCTCTCTCACCCGCCTGACAATTGGAGATTTCCAAGCCTGGAATACCTCTCTGCCAGGGGCTTTCAGACCCTCACTTCACTTGAATATTTGTTTATATGGAACTGCCCTAAGCTTGCCTCCATCCCGGAGAATGGGATGCCTGATTCACTGCTGGAGCTGTGTACCTTTAGTTGTCCTCAACTGGAACGACGACGCCGAGAGGGAAACGGACCAGAGTGGTCCAAGATACTCAACATTCCTAGAGTCCTAATATAAGCTAACTGACGGTGAGAACTAAAACTCAACGCCTTTAGAAGCCTTTGATTATATCTTTTAATAGTTTCATTGAACTCAGTTGTTTTAAACTGTTTTTGGGACATGCAGGTGCAATCAATTGGTTTGACAATTGAGAAAAATTAGATGACGGATAATAGAGATGAATGTATGTATGTATCAAATCTCTCGCTTTATATATCATTTGTTTATTTCTGTAATTAGATTCTTGACGAAAGTGTGCATATTGACAGTAGGAGAACTGCTTCCTTAAACGTTTGACCAGAGTGGTTTTAGATGATCAACATTGTGTACAAACATGACAGCGATGACACAGGTAAACGGTGCTTATTTTATCAGAATAAATTCGTTTCGTGTTTGACTGAAAAGAAAAAAAAATCTAATTTTGAACTTCTCTAGATTCATTGGCTGATCCTGATGTTCTTCTCTTGTTAGCAGAGGAATTGAAAAGTCTTGTTACGAATGTGAGTGCCAATAGTCTAGTCAACAGGTTCATAGCACAAGGTTTGTTTTATGCTTTTAAACTAAATTCAGTGCTGTTAAAGCTTGACTCTTTGATTTATTTTTGCCACTTCCTCGGTCCGATATTTGCTACGCTATGCTGAGACTTCCCTTTCTTCTTTTGAGCAGAGGTTAACAATACATCTGAATGACCGACAGTTAAAATCATTATTACTAGTACGAACCGATCTCAGCTGGCTACAGACATTCCATCCTATTATTCTCCATTGATTGCACTGTATGATCCTCTCCTTGAGTCGGTAATGATTGAATGGACAAAGTCTTGGCTGGCAGGACCCTTCTAAACAACAAAAGCCTTCGGTTCTTACTGCTGGTGCAAGATCAATATGTTTGCTTTCCTAGATGTTTTGTGCACAATAACTCTGAGCCGTATGGTTTCTCCTCCAAAATTTTACTAGCTTACTGTTTGATCAAGATCTTCAGAAGGATTTGGTGACAATTGCTAATGTTGGAAGTTGGAATGCTCATGGCGAAATGGTTGACTCCTTTTTTATGCTTCTGCTTCTGTCGTCACTCCTCAGAGTTGATTGCTTCATGTTCATGGTTCTTTGTCAACCATTCATTAACACTTGACAATGCAGGGTGTTTATTATTGATGTTTCAAATTGGCTACTGATCTTTCTCTGCACACATCAGGTAGGAAATGTCACTCTCCGTCTTTCGGTGTCACTGTTTCTCTTTTCTTTTGTCAATTCACCACTATATTATTAAGTTTCCAATTTTCCATATACTCTCTTTTTCTTAAGATTGTGCATTCCTATCTCGTGCAGCTCAGTAATCGGAATGAATTGTGATTAGTATCTTCCCATTGAATTGTTCGAAATAGACTTGTATCTGGGATTGATGTATCAGTTGTTCGAAATAGACTTGCATCTGGGATTGATGTATCAGTACTTCAACTAAGGTATAAATATCTATAATCATTTTTGCCAAATTCCAAAAAAAAATTATTGCGTTTTCATCAAACTAATGAATGTCAGTAACCTGATGATAATTATGCCACCTCAGGTGTGTTGCTCAAAAGAATGTCACTTTTTCGGATGCATGCAAAGTCTACAGTCTCTCCCAATTGAAAATGGATTGATTCATACGTCTTGCCTCTGAAATTCGAAGATTTTCGGCAGATGTATGAGCTCTGAGACATGCACGTAGCTTGTTCTGGCTCTGTTCGTTAGTTGCCTTCTTTTATTGAAATAAAAACATCAAACCTGTTTTCAGGTAGTTCTCATAAGAACAGTACACAAACCACTAAGCCAACAACTCGTTAGCAATCAGTAGGTATTGTTAATCTGGTTGCTTTATTAGTTCCTTCATTTGACTATAGAATTTAATTCTACATTAGATTAGTATTTGTATGGATTTTTTTTGATGAATGTATTTGTATGGATATTTGTACTCAGTTATTTGATATGTATGGATTCATATTTTGTTAAAAAAAAAATTATTTAGTTGTGTTTGATTCGATATTAAGTTTTTCAAGTAGACTTGCCGAGAAAAAAAAAATCAAGTATTGTGATGTTTTCATTTCATGAATTTTTTATTTTTATTATTATTATTATTATTATTATTATTATATTGGTTTGAGGAAACTTCAAGAATAAAAAGTGAAAATATTCACAGGGGCATAGGCCGCATGACCCAACAGTTCTTCATTTTTTAAATTGTGGTTCCTATTAATAAAAATATTTTTTTCAAAGGGTGTATAGAGATGTACAATTGTGTACCGAGGTGTTCTAATTTAATGAAATTCAATTGAAATGTACTCGTGCACAAGTGTATATAAGTGTATATTAGTGTATACAAATATACATGATATTTGTATTTTTTAATTAAACTAATTTGTTATTGGACACAAATGTACACGAGTGTACATTGATGTACAAGAGTATAGTTAAGTATACAAGTCATAGGTATTTTTTTATTAAGTCAATTTATTGACACATGAGTGCACATTGGTGTACACATCTACATTATCCTTCTAAACTTTCATTTTTTTAAAAGCTTTACAGAAGTATATGTGAGTTATAAAAGTAGAAATTCGAGACAGATAGCACTGTTAGGACTTTTACAAAAATTTAAAGACTGAGGATTGTTTGCACAATTTTCTAATACTATAAGGGCTGATGATTGGTTGTGTATTTGACTCGATATTAATTTTTTCAAGCATACTTGCCGAAAAAAAAAATTCAAGTGTTGTGATGTTTTCATTTCATGAATTTTTTGTTCTTTTTTTATTATCATTATTTTTAGAAATTATTTTTTTTACCTACCTCCAACTAAAAATTATTGGTTTGAGGAAGCTACATGGGCCAGGTAAAAAGTGAAAATACTCACAAGGGCATGGCCCGCATAGCCCAAAGGTACTTCATTTTTTTAAAATTTTTAGGGCAAATTACAAAATAATATCGTTCAAAAATTAATTACAAAAAGAAAATTTATTTTCTTCTTACATCATACTATCTTTTTTCTTATACTATCTGGTCAAGCCATTCTTCTTAGAATCAACCTAAAATCAAATCTACAATTTTTTTTTAAAATCTTAAAATCAACCTAACATCAAATCTATATAAACTCTATATAAACTTTTTTAAAATCAACCTAAAATTAACTTCACGTAAAATTTTTAAAAACCTAAAAAACCCTCATATAAACTACATATGAAACTTGAAAAAATACAAGCAACTCTTTTCAAAATTAAAAAACTTAAATTACGGCTACATAAATATTTTTTTTAGAAAATTTAGACAAAAATAGGGACTGATTTTCAATGTGAAAAGATTTTAAAACTTTTAAATATTTTTTTGTCTAATAACAAGGACTGAAATACAAAAAAACTAAAACTTAAAAAAAAATTCTTAAAACAACAGGGACCAAATGCAAAAAAAAAAAGCATCAGCTACAATTTCCTTTGAAACCCTAGTCGTCGCTTGTGGCGGCCAGATCAAGTGGCGAGGCGACCAAACAAGCAGACGAGGAGACCTAGGAGGAAAGCGACCAGACGAGGCGAAGATCGACAACATGAATAGGGAGAACGAGGAGGAAGGCGACGTGAATAGATCAGAAAGTGGAGAAGATGGCGGTAGAAAGAGGAGGAGACAACGTTGAAGGCCGCATAAAGAAAAATAAAGGGAGGCCTACGAGATAGAAGAGAGAGAGAGAGAGGCGAACGAGATTGAACCGACGATGAGGAGGTGAAGAGGTGAGGTGATGATGAGGTGGTGGTGAGGCCTCGACGAGGAGGAGAGGCTGCGAGGACAGTAGATCGGGATGAGAGAGCCGACGAGTGAGAAGGAAGAAGGGAGAGGAGAAGAACAAAGAGAGAGAGAGGGGGGAAGAGACAGAAAGAAGAGAGAGAAGAGTTAATTGTTGAATGAAGAAAGCAAAAATATGAGGACTAAATCCAAATTTAGTCCGTTCAGCATGTTAAAAATAGGCGTACAGTTAAGAAAAAAGCTGGAGAATAGTGACTTTGTAAGAAAAGGTGTCAGAGATAGTGTATTGGGTAATTAGATCAAATTGTTATGTGTATGTTATTTTTTTCTCTTTTTGACATTTTTACAATTCCTATTAGTAGAGAAGGAAGCATAAGTGTTGTTACTTTATTTTGAGAAAATTACACTTTATCACACTTTAAAAGGCCAAATCTGAATTATCACCAGTAGTTTCCAAATATTAGATATGGCATGAAATGTAAATATATATTAATACATATATTAAGAACACCACTCCTATTTGCATTTTCACGAAAAATTGAGTTTTCTTGCTAGAAATTGAGTTTTTTAAAAAAGTTAAAAAAATTCCACAAGGTGTATAAAAATGCACAATAATATACAAAGGTGTTCCAATTTTGTAAAAAAAAAAAGTAATTTAATGAATTTTATTTGAGGTGCACTCATGCACAAGTGTATACAAGTGTACATTAGTGTCCATAAGGGTACAAGGGATTTGTATTTTTTTCTTTTTTAAGTTTATTTGTTGGTGTACACTGGTGTACACAAGTGTATAAGGCATTTTTTTATTAAGTCGATTTATTGGTGTACACACAACTATACATAGGTGTACATTAGTCCACATAGGTGTGCACAAGTGTATACGAGTGTACATTGGTGTACACAAGTGTACAAGACATTTGTATTTTTTTTAATTAAGCTATTTTTTATTTATTCGGTTTATTGGTTTACACACAAGTGTAACGAGTGTACATTGGTGTACATGTCTACATTATCCTTCAAAACTTTCATTTTTTTTAAAGTTTTTTCATAAGCATACATGAGTGTTTCAAGACAGATAACACTTTTAGAGACTTTTACAAAAATTTAAGGACTGAGGATTGTTTGCACAATTTTCCAACACTATAAAGATTGAGGACTGGTTGTGTATTTGACTCGATATTAATTTTTTCAAAATTCAAGTGTTGTGACGTTTTCATTTCATGAATTTTTTGTTCTTTTTATTATTATTTTTACATTGAGTTCAACTAGAACTTTTTGTTTAACCGACGCTCCCACTAAAAATGATTGGTTTGAGGAAACTTCATTGGACAAGGTAAAAAGTGAAAGTGATAATTACGTCATACACCACACAAACTTTGTAAATTTTGCTCTTTACGGACTAGATATGTTTATTACAAATACAATTTACAATATTTCGTCCGTACGATTGTAATTTTCAGATTCACAAATATAAATTTTCAATTTACGGGCGCTTATTTATATGTTGTTTATATGTATTTGTTTATAAACAACCTATAAAAATATATAAACAAACATAAACAATATATAAAAATATATAAACAACATATAAACAAATCTTTGTGTTTGTAATTTTTATTTGTTGGATCGTATCACCCACCAAGCTCTCCAATAGTATAACAACATCAATATCACCTGATAGCCTCAAGGTCATAGAGTCACGCATTTCCATTCCCTTAGACTTCAGATCTTAAGTTCTGAAATCCCATGCCAACTAAATCATGTACATATCCTTTAAAAAATTTGCAAAATCAAATAGTCTCTTGAAGTTGTAGTCATACCAATTCCCATCTATGTCCTCATATAATCCATACTAACTTAAGCCTTTCATCTTCAAGGGCTCCATAACACTACGAATCGATTTTGTACCATAGTATGCAATGAAATAAAGCATCCTACTATCATAATCCTTATAGTCTCCAAATATGTCATTCTCGCTAGAACGTCTCATCTATGATTCAATCATTACCACCAAGTCGTCAATGTTTCCATCTATACCTCACTAGAAATCTATCCCCACACTTGATCATAGTGTTGTTAACTTCTCTAATATAACATAGTTTTTATTTCGAAGCTTGCTACGCATATATTGCCATTCGACTCACTTCTACCAACAAACCAATACTTCTTCCTTAACAACATCAATCACGATTATCCAATAACCATAACATGTGAACACCTATACAAATTATTTGTTATCAAAAGTTGCGATACTTATCAATTAATCCTCGAAACTTATTGCACTTAGGTTCTTGTTACACCCATTTATTATATGTTAATGTAACAACAATTTGCCTCATATCGAAAATATCAATTCAATCCACATTATCATAGTTCAGTGTGTATATCCAAAACTTCTCTCTTATTCCTCAACTACTCATAAATATATTTCCCATCACACTGGCACTGCCAGACGCCTATCGACTACAATATGGCCAATTAGCCTTCGAGTTCCAACTCAAGCATCGACTACCACATTTGCCTCACTAGAATGATACAATATAGTGGAACCATAATCCTTAAGCAACTCCAACCACTTCTCTACTTCAATTTGGGATCTCACTATCCTAAATACACTTTAGGCTCTTATGATTAGTGAAAATCTCAAGGGTTTCATCACACAAGTAGTGCTTCCAAGCTTGTTTGCAAACATCACTACTATTAGCTTGAGATTTTGCGTTGGGCACTACTACTCATGTCCCCAGAGCTGCCTCAAGGTGTATATAATCATCTAGTCATGTAGTACTCACACGCAACCCAAGAAAATTCTTAATTCATCACATCCACTGCGAAACCTTCAAATCCAACGATAAAACTAAAACCAAGGCAATAGACAAACAAGTCTTCCGCATCTGAAACTCTTATCACACTTGTTCAAATACACAATCTTGACTCTCTCTGCATCAACCAAGTCATATGAACTGCTATTTTAGAAAATCCAAGATAAACTTCCTATAACATCTGATCTTACCATATAAGCTACAAGTCTCTACCATATCCTTGGACTCTCTTTACTTGATATTGCCTCTAGTTCTTTTAAGTCAACCATGACACCATCTCGACGCCACATCTCCAAAGGATGCAAGCTGATTGATCCAAAACTTATGCTCGCTGAAACTTAGCGTCCAACTGATGCTTTTGTAAGCTCTACCAATCCAACCACAACATATCCTTGCTTCCATCAAATCCTTAAATACGCCACACTGTTTAAATTTGTACATACCAATGGAGTAATGTATGATAATATCACATGACAACCAGAAGAACTTTCTCTAGTCCATAAGACTATCTTAGAGATATCCTTCTCTCGATTCTAACCCGCCAATAACCTAGCCCTCACGTGGCCCACATCTCAAAGTACATAATGAATATACAAAGCATGTATGTAGACATTCACATCTATCTGTACCAACAGATGTACATAATAAACACTGAAGTACATATGCAAATATGAGAATGCTGAAGATTGCCACAATACCATCAGGATACTCAAAAATCAAAAGCGTATAGAGGCAAACCATATAGACTCGATCAAGAAAACCTAAGCTCCATAACCGACCCAGAGTTACGAAACCTAGGGCTCTGATACCACCTTTGTCATGACCGGTTACTGGCCATGGCTGGCAAACGAGGTGGACTGAACCGGAGGCCCAGCCTATCCCGCATAAGCATCGGATAATCACATATTCTACCAAACTTATTCATTCATTAAAACATTTATTAGACAGTTTAATAATAAGCAAAAATAGAAAAATATGTATAAACCCATAACAAAACCATCACAATTCCAACAAAACCGACAACCTCTAGGGCAAATCCCATACATTTCCAGCATCACACAAGCCAACCCCTTATAGAAATCACATAAAGGTAACACCTTTACATATAAAAATAAAACTTTGCATATAAAGGCCAAACCTTTATTCAAATTCCTAAAACTTTATTAAACTCATATGCCTTTGTTAAACAATCATTCACAATCAATACAAAACCAACTGAATTTAAGTTCAAAGCAACCTAATCTATCAATAGCCAAGCCAAAGTAACATCCTTTCCACATCAAAATCAAACCTTTCATAAGAAACCTATATAAAACGATTTAAAATGTCACATTTATGGTTGAACCTTTATTAATTCTTTAACTCCCAATCAATCTAACTAACATCAACCTTCAAATACATAAATCAATCAACAACTAACCCAATGGTGTCATTCTTTTTCAATCAAACCTGAAACTCTAACATACTCATTCACAAAATCAACCCAAACACCATGAAAATCCAATCTTTCATGCTACAACATCTCCCAACCAACCAGCCAACCATCCAACACCGAGATCCATCATTAACCTTCAAAATAATCACCAATCACCCAAACTATGCATCAAGTTCAAACCTTTCCAAACCTCCATCAACCAAATCCACCAACCCATGAACAAATATGAAAAGCAAGTAAAGAAAATCAAAGGGGGAAGAAATATTACCTTAAAACACCAAAGAAAATGAATGGAAACCAAGTAGAGTGGAAGCAAGACGTTCTAGGGTATGAAGAGAGGTGAAAGAGTGTTAGAGGCACACAAACCAATGCTTAAGATGGGTATTTATAGAGCTAGTCAAATGAATTCGAAAATCACACATTTGGCCCAAAAAGTACAAGACACGACCGATAATTGACACGGTTAGACCATCCTAAGAAACGGTGCCACAGTCAAGACACATCCATGTCTTATGGTACAAGACCGTGTCTTGCCACAAAACACCTTGCAAGACACGATTTTGCATCACAAGACACAAACAGATTACGTGGACATGTCCTTGGCTGCGTAATCATAAAATCCTTCGATTTTCATGGCCCCTCATACAATTATATGAACACCAAACATGATCAAATAACCTTAAATCAATCATAAACAATCATCATCCATCATCAAAAACTTGAATATAATGATTTGAATCAATGAATCAAGATCGAATGTAACCAAACCATGATCGAAACACAAGTGAAACACATGCAAACATGCGAGGTGTTACATGTTCAATTGCACAACCATCCAAATGTATTCAAACACTTCAAATCAATGCAAAATCATCAACATTTATCACCCCAAAACTAAACCTAATGAGTCGAGCATCAAATCATAATCAAAATGCCATAAAACTGCGATCGAAACTCAAGCAAAACACATGCAAAATGAGCAAGATGTTACAATTAGTCCACATAGGTGTAGAAAAATGTATATGAGTGTGCATTGGTGTATACGTCTACATTATCCTTAAAAAAATCATTGTTAAAGCTTTACATAAGCGTACATTAGTGTATAAAGGTAGAAATTCGACATAGATAGCACTTTTAGAGACTTTTATGAACATTTTGTTGAGTCGATAATCACACTAGAAGGGGGTTGAATAGTGTGATATTTGAAGCTTTGAATTTTCTTCGAAAATGATTGCGGTAAAGGAAAGAATACCAAGAACTTATAGTGGTTCGGCCAACTTGATGCCTACATCCACTACCTAAGTATCACCACTTAGGATTTCCACTATCAATCTTCTCAAAGATTACAACTTCACTTTCTAGCTAAGTGAGAACTCTTACATGTTTCTTGATTCCTGTTCAAGAACAAAAACCAACCTAAGGATCTACCATTGATCCCTCTCACAATCACTCTTTTCAAAGGTGTTTACAAACACTCACCAACATATTAAAAGCTAGTGATACAAGTAAATGAAGAATGAATTTTAAGAGCAAATACACTTGTATCAATAAAAGAGAGAATCAATGCTTTTATGCTTGGTAATTGTTAGAAATCAATGCTCAGATGTTTTCTTAT
>CAODLS010659571.1:0-10403 GCA_948243855.1 Flueggea neowawraea | reverse complement strand
AGAGACGTGTAGGAATGTTGGGAAACTAATGAGAGGCAGAGAGAATCGATCCCAAAGCGAGAGAGAGTGAAAAATGCAAATGACGGACGAAATGGTCGGGGTTCGGATATATATAGAAATTAGAGGCTCACGTACGTGAATTTAAGGTTAAAGTACGTTAGGAGGACCTCACGTGATTAGGATCAAGGTCACGTACGTTAACGAGTCAAAAATTATGTTCTGAAACTGAAAATCCCGACCTCAAGTACGTCACCACCAAATCTCACCTACTTGAATCATCCTAGGAACTCAGCTCACGTACTTGACACATATTTCTCACGTACGTGAGTTCTGCCTGTCTTACGTACGTCATCTTGCCACAACATACGTTGTGCAAGAATTTCAGTTAACGTACGTTTCACAAATTTTCAACGTACGTCAGCATACTCCAGACAACATTCCTCAACTTTCTTTGATTCCGAACGCGTGTCGGATCATTCCCAATGTTCGATGACACCCAACCTTACAAAAATAACATCTTTCAACTATCAGAACATCATCTCGAACATTCGAGAATCAAATCTTAACTGAGGTCATTCAAAAATCGAATGACGTTCCATTGAAGAATTTGTCTGACTTGATCGAAACACTACAGAGAATTGATCGAAACGAGAGGGTTATTACATCTATAAATAGTGCTTATATTTCATTTTAGAGGTACATTTTACTCACTCATAAAAAGTATATATATTTTGTTGAAACACTGACTTGAACATCAAAATAATCCTAAGGGACGAGTTTTCAACCTCTATTTTTTTTCGTTTTGCAGGTTTAAAGGCCATTTCTACTCCTCAATATATTTATTATTAGACCACCAAGGCAACAAAAATTTTAATTTTTTTTTCATAAAACACTTTGAAGAAACAATATAATGTTAATGGTTACTATTCTAAAGTATTAATATAATGAATAAATAGGAATTTTCAGAAAAGATAAAATACAAATTAAGAAAATTTTAAGTAATTAGTACAAAATTCAAACAGCGAATTGTTGATTTGAACACCAATAGTCATCATATTTATGTTTATGATTGAAAGAAAATTTTAATATTCTAGGAATTATTATGTTCATTAATCCAATATTTTTTTACAATTTCGTTTGTAATAACTAAAAATAAATAATTTAGAATGTAAAATTTTATCCCAAATGTTATTAAATGCTCAAACAAATAAGACTATAAGTATTATTATAATAGGAGAAAAATGAAAGGTTCCTTGGAATTTGGGTGCTTAAATTCAACTCTCAATATTTTTTTTGGATAGGTAACTCTCAATATTTTTTATAATATATTCTTAGAATTGTATACCATATTAAATTGAATTATTCATAAGTGTAAATACAATCCAAAATGGATGATAAAAGAAATTCTAGATTTTGTGGACCATCAGTATTAGCAAAAGTAAGGGTGTTACTACAATGACGACTCTTAAAAAGATTCTCAATAAAAATTCTTTTAGTAAATTAAGTAATTAAGATTTAAATTAAGTAATTTCAGTAACAATTAAATAACAGTTATAATTACTTAATTTATTATAAAATTAAGTAACTGATCAAAATTAAGTAACCGAAGACTAAATTAAACAATAATATCTAAAATTAAATAATTTTTAGAATTATAATTAAATAACTAATCCCTTAAATTAAATAACTCAAATTTTTAATAGTTTTTTTTAAGTCACATTGAGAAAAAGAGTGTCAATGTTGAAGGCTTTAGGCCTGCCTCGGAAGTCAGAAGAGAACACTGCATACCAATCAAACATTTTAAATTTCCTGTGTTAGCATAACACTTTTGTTTTCCCGTCATTCTTTTCATTTGGCAGTTGAATTTCAACACGAAAACTTACGGGTTTTTTCTTTTTTCAAAATTAAGCCCTTCTTTTTTCTTATTTTTTACTTATTAGTTATTTTTAGATTTTTTTAGCTTATATCAAGAAATTTTTTCCATATTTAATTTTTATCTTAATTTTCATTTAGTTTTAAAACATCTTTAAAACAGCTTTTACAAAAAAAAATCTTTTTTTTAAAATTTATTTTTTTTTCTCTTTATTGTGATTTTTTGACCTTTTCATTTTTTTCATATCTAAATTATTTTTTTATGTGCTTACATAAAAATTTGATAAACCTTTCACAACATTCAAAAATATATTTTAAATCTAAATAAACCTTAAATATACTGGAAATAAACTTTTTTAGTACCATCAACTAAGATCTTACATAGTTTTTTTTATAAACCTTTTACATATACTCAAAATAAACTTAAAATAAACTTTTCAAAAAACAAACTGAAAATAAGCTTAAATAAACTTTTCAAAAAATAAACTCAAAATAAACTTAAAATAAACTTTTCAAAAAATAAACTCAAAATAAGCTTAAATAAAATTTTCAAAAAATAAACTGAAAATAAACTTTTAATAAACCTTTTAAAAGTTTTATAATTTTTTTTAAAAAATAAAACAAACCAGCTAAAAACTTATAAAAACTAACTAAAATTAAAAATACACAAAAAGCTTTAATAATAATAATCAATCACAGAAAAAATGGATATAAATAATTATAAACAAATTATCCGACACCAACACTACATATTACAGTGAGCGAAACCGAAAATCGACACAAAACCCCACTCTCCGCCGTATCTTCCTCACCCTCCACCGCTGGCAGAAGAACTCTCCCCATCCGCAAACAACACTCTTCCATTAACTCCGTTCCTTGACGCTACTCCTTCAAGCTCCTCCGTCGCGACGTCGTAGATAGCTACATCGCCGAACTTCCGCCAGCTTAGGGCAACCAGATCTGGCCACCAATGAAAAGGATGATAGCCTGCCGACTTCGTTCCGCCACCAGCAGACGCGGACTGAGGAAACCTGAGGATAATGACACTGACAAAGGACAACGAAGGAGAACCGGCTTGCGAAGGTGAGGGTGGGACGAGGTCGAGGATGAGAGGGAGGAGAGGAAGGCAACAGAGCCAGAGCGAGCAAAAGATATAGATAGGAGACGTGGAGAGCGAAACTAGCGGAGACGAGGATGAAAGAGAGAACGACTACGAACGGACGGAGTGAGACGGACGGAGATGAGAGAGGCGATTGAAGGAGAAACCGGAGATGAGGGAGGTGATAGGAGGAGAGAAAATCAGTCAGGGGGGAGAGAAAAAAATACAGTAGAGAGAGGAGAGAGATAACAAAGGAGAGAGAAAAAGAATGAGACACTGAAGACACTGACTGAATAAAAAAAAATTGATACCAGTAAAGAGAGCCAAAAGTGTATCGAAATTGGAAGTGTCCGTATAAAATGTATCAAAATTGAAATTTGATATAATAAAGAAAGAAAATATTATGAAGTATATAATTTGGCCGCATAACAATTTGTATTGTTTTTTTTGCTTATTTCCAGATTTTGAGGGCCCCAAATTGGGGACAGGCCCAATTTATTATATCAATTTTGTAATGCAAATTATTTTGTCAGCTATCGACTTGTTTGGCACAGCATATGTTCTATTTTTTTATAATTAATTTTATAAAAAATATGTTATTATTTTATTTTTTACTATTTATTTACAACCAATTATTTCTAAATTTACACAGTATATTATATATTATTAATCACCAAAATGTATTATTGCCCAACAATGAAAACTTTATTAAAATGTACATTGATTTTTTTTGCCTATGACTTTGTAAATTGGTTTACAAATAACACGTGTAAATTGAGTCGTTTTTAAATCTGTAAATTATCAGGGTTTTCTATTTTGCTAAATTACCAAACTGACGATTCAACAACTCAAATTATTCTTTGAAGTTGAACTAATTAAATCAGCCAATTGCAATGCCAATTTAGAATATAACTAGTTTTAAATTCGATTTGGCCAAGCTAATTTCAATTCAGACTTGGTTAAATCAGCATGTGGCCATATCTAACCGACATGACTCGTGAGTATAAATTACCTAATTCGCATGAATGAATTTTTTTCTTTTTTTTTTTAGAAAAAGACTTTTGTGGAAGCATGCCCCAAATTACATGGCAAAACTCTTGCAAACTTGTATCAATAAGTTTTAGCGACTCCAACTTATTTTGACAAGGAGAAAGAAAGTGTAAGTAATGGCAATCAAACACCTCTTACTATGAGATGTTCGTATTTATCAACGAACATATTAGACTAAGTGAAAATTAGTGCAAGTACTGACATTTTCAATATAGCATCATTAATGAGTGAGTATAATTAATAGAAACTTATAGTTATTAGGCGTGGGGAGTAGAAATTTGAACCCACAACTTAATTTTGCTAAATCACTTGAGAATAAACTAGAAATCACTCAGTCATAGGTGCGAAAGGATCAGTCACATGAGTCATCATAGGAAAACTTAGGAACAAAGTTCAAAAAAGAAACGATTAGGAAGCTTCAACTTGTAGCATTGAAACTTATTAAAAAAATAAAGCGCTTATGCTAAAACCGCTGCCTAAGCTCTAAGAACAGCTGCATTAGTTCTAATGCAGCGGTCCTCCAACCGCAACAACCAGTACCCGTTGAGGATAGTGCGGCGGTTGCAAGTGTTTTTGCGGTGGTTAGTATGAGTGTCGCATTAGGGAATCAAAGCGGCGGTTTGGATACTCAATTGCAGCGGCTTGGATACTCTATGGCAGCGGCTTCCGTACTCAGTTGCAGCTATTCTTAGGCTCAATTGCAGCGGTCATAGCTATTAAATGCGACGCTTTTATTTGTCAATACTTGAATGCAGCAGTTTGTTTTTTCATAATATTAAATGATTACTAATTATAATAAGTGACAAATGAAGTATCAAACATTTCAATAAAAAAATTATCAATTACAATATATATGATTGAAACAAAAAACGTAAAATCATGTACAAGATAATTGAGTGAATACCGATTAACATTTTACTAATGCAATAGCAAATGAATATCATTTGAATATTGATTATTCTGATAAAAAATGATGAAAAACTAAAATTAAAATCAACAAAATACCGAAATAAGAACCAGTTGAAAATTGAAACATCCACACCACTGATCGAAATCTAAAAACAAATGAAATACCGATAAAATTATATATATTCTTCGATTCATTTTTCTTTCTCAATATTCTCTTATAGTATAAATTTTCATTTTTTGCTAATATAATATAATTATTTAATTTTAATTTTGGTAAATAAATCAAACGGAAAAGAAAATTAAATAAATAAAGAAATCCTTGTTAATCACTGTGTAAGAGATCAAAACTATTGGAAAAGTCCAGATGAAGCGCATGCGGGATGAACTAGTCTTATGGAATTTCATCGAAGTATACTACTTATGAGAAAAGATGATCCCGTCGTACGGAATCGAAAAAATCAGGTTCCGCTAAAGAAAACGAGTTTTGGAAATGAAGTGTCTGTGTTATTTCGTCCAGACAATTGGTGCTTAGCCCATACCCGCACAACTAAAGAAGCCCCCTAACAAACCACACCCATAGCCACCGCACACGGCGGTGCGAGGCTCACTGGAGCCAGAATTCCAGCACTGAGACACTGACATGTCCTCTCGTTTCTCCTCCCTCTGTAATGCCTACTTCAAACTCACCTCGCGTTACTGGAAAAGATTTCTTGACCAGCGTTCTAAAAACTCAAGTTCACGTTTCTACGTTGAATCACTTCTTGACAGTCTGAACCATAAAAAAATACTTCTTGAACACATCTCTAACGGTCGCCTCTCTGAAGCAGTAGCCTCTCTTTCTCTCCTTTCAGCTAAATGCATTCGCTTGCCGTCCAAGACTCTCTCTTTCCTCCTCCGACGCATTGGAAAGACCAGGTCGCTCAAGTTGGGCAAGTTGGTCCATCTCCATTTGAAGCTTACCGGATTGAAATGACCCAGTGTTTATTTATCGAATAACTTAATTGATATGGACATGAAATGTGGTGATTATCTAAATGCGCACAAGTTGTTTGATGTAATGACCGCGAGGAATTTGTACACGTGGAATCATATGCTCTCTGGGTATACAAAGTTGGGGATGTTTGCCGACCTAAAAAAAAAGAAGTTGGGGATGTTGAAGAAAGCGAGGAAGTTGTTTGACAAAATGCCTGAAAGAGATCTTGTTTCGTGGAATACTATGGTTATTGCGTATGCGAAGAGTGGCGTTTGTGGGGGAGGCTTTGCGGTTTTATAAGGAGTTTAGAAAGTCAGGAATTGGGTATAATGAGTATAGTTTTGCCGGTTTGTTGACTGTTTGTCTTAAGGTTAAGGAATTAAAATTTACTAGGGTGGTTCATGGGCAGGTTTTTGTTGCCGGGTTTTTATCGAATGTGGTGATTTCGAGCTCTCTACTTGACGCCTATGCCAAGTGCCAAGAAATGGGAGAGGTAAGGCGGTTGTTTGATGAGATGACTGTGAGAGATGTTCTTGCTTGGACGACTATGGTTTCGGGTTATCCTCAAAAGGGAGATATGGAGGCTGCTGTTGAGTTATTTGATTTGATGCCTGAGAAGAATCCTGTTTCTTGGACCTCGTTAATTTCTGGGTATGCTAGGCATGGTTTAGGTCATAATGCACATTCAGTATTTACAAAGATGATTCCGTTTCGCATTAAACCTGATCAATTTACCTTTAGTAGTTGCTTTTGTGCATGTGCAAGCATAGCTTCGCTTAGGCATGGCAAACAGATACATGGTTATTTGATAAGGGTGAAATTTAGGCCGAATATCATTTTTGTCAGCTCTCTGATTGACATGTACTCAAAATGTGGTTGTTTAGAAGTTGGAAGGATGATTTTTGATCTTATGGGCAATAAGAAAGATGATGTCCTTTGGAATACCATGATCTCTGCCCTGGCACAGCATGGATATGGCAAAGAGGCTATTCAAGTGTTTGATGACATGGTTAAATCAGGAATAGAACCGAATAGGATAACTTTGATTGTCATTCTCAGTGCATGTAGTCATTCAGGGCTTGTGCAGGAAGGGCTTCAGTTATTTGAATCCATGACAAGTGATCACGGTATAATTCCTGACCAAGAACACTATGCGTGCTTGATTGATCTGTTGGGTCGAGCAGGGCATTTTAACACATTGATGAAGCAACTTCAGAAGATGCAACGTCCTCCGAATGATCAGATCCGGAGTACATTAGTTGGTGTTTGTAGAACCCATGGAAATATAGATTTGGGAAGAAAAGCCGCTGAACAACTTATTAAGTTGGAACCTGTTACGGATGCATTTGTGGGAAAGCGCTATTCTAGGAAGGATGCTACTAATTAGGAAGACAAATCTGTCTTATTCTATTTTATTATATTTAGAAAATATTATCTTATTATATTTAGGAAGTATTTTTCAGCAATTAGGAGTCATTATTCTATTAGGATTCTACCTTGATTGTTATTCCCTATTAAAACAACTCATTGTAATTCTTGGCACCTATATATAGTGCCGTATTTTGCTAATAAAAATCAAGCAATCATTTAGTCAAAAGTTTAAGAAGAAACTCTGTCAAGGATGAGTTCTTTATTATCAGTAATTATAGGGTCTAAGAAGGGTTCGAGCCACTCAAAAAGTCTGGTATCAAGACCCGTGACTAGATCCTATTCGAAGGGACATAACAGAACCACAATCCTCTGCAGCCTATGTATTAGTATCAAACACTTATGCTGCACTAGAGGAGTGGAAAATGGTTGAAAAGATTAGGAAGCTAATGAATGAGAGAAGTGTACAAAAGGAGCAAGCCCTTAGCTGGGTAGAGATTTAAAATAAGGTTCATGCTTTCACCGCATCAGATAGATCACATCCTTCGAAAGATATTATATATTCTGCATTGGATCAATTAACTGGACACATGGAAGGGGTTTCTTCGCATAATACTCAAAGGTAGAAGTTTCTCATCCTTATTTTTGCCTGCAAGTGATACGAGATATGTCGAATAATTGTAGCGCCAAACAATTTCAGTCAGATTAACTGTCCTTTGGGGCGCTGAAGATTGTATTCTGTTCCACAGTTTTTGGTTTTAGATCTCCGCAATGTCAGACTCGTGGGATTTAAGTACTAAAAGTTTGATAGGCAATTTTGAAAGATATTTTGATTCTTTTATGTCATTGCTAAGATTGTCCATGGAATAAAATTATTCAAAAGATTCTCATTCTCATTCTCAATCTTTTCTGTTGAACGGATGTGACATGATATTGTCTATAGATACAGCCTACAGGCTTCAGTTTATGTCTGTTTTTATCCATCAAGCATGCATGTATTACCTCTATAAACTTCAGTGGTGAAGACAATGTTTTCTGCATTCGGGGACTTCGGGCTGAAGTTCATAGGCATTGTCTTGGGCTTGGTTGACATGGGCATTCCACATGTAGAAATTTGTGGGTTGTGGTTTCCAAAGCTTCAGCTTCAGTTCCTCAGGAGAATTCAACCAGCTATTGTGCACAGTTCAAAAAAGAAAAACAGGTATTGTGTGGCCTTTGTACATGTGACTTATTTTGGCAACATGTTTTCCATATCTGCATTTGATAGGTCTCTAAGTGTGTCAATTTTGGGACGATTCCATCTTATTACTTCTTTAATCTGATCACTTAGATTATCTTGATGCTTACATTCTTCTTGCTCCTTGTTAAGTAATAAAGATTCCAGAGTGAATCAAGTTACCCCACATGGGATTTGAGCCTACAACTCTACACAAACCTGAAGAACGATAAGATAAATAGTGCTGAGGTATGATTAGTACTTTTTCAACCCTCAGTTTAGATTGGATGAACAGGGAAGAGCTTTCTTTGGCCTTTTGAATAGGTAGTCTTTTGATCCCCATGCTTTCTAATGCTGTTTAATCTTATATCCAGATATATGATCCCCACTTCCTTACAGGATGAGAAAGAGCTTATGTTCACATTAATCATTTGAGCCTTACCCTATTGTTACTAAATGCACATGGTAGGTCCCACAACCTTGCAGGTCTAAGTAATGAAAATATTGAAATTTCTTTTCTTCTTTTTTCGGCAATAACTGTAGAAGGTTATCGCAGTTCTTGAAATCTAACATGTAGTTCATTTACTTGTATTATTATATTTTTAATTCTTTTTGTAGTTCACAATGAAGGTGGAATTTGAGTGACAATGAGATTCCAGGGAGAATATACTTTTGGAGGAACACATCTCTGGTAAGTTTTTTTGTTTTGGGGACAAAATTGCTATAATTTAGTGTCAGAGAGATCTGAACTGTAGATTGTTTATGGTGATTAACTTTAGGATGAATGACATAAATAATAATAATTATGACAGCTCCAACAGACCTTTGATTCATAATTTTTAATCACGAAATGACCCCACTTTCTTGACAATTTTTTAAAGACCATGATTAAGGTGATTACCTTTCATTATAGATTAATTGCGTCTATCTTGCTAGGTGGTTGAACCACAACTTGAGAGGACCCATATTGGTTCAGGAAGCTCTTGTTTTTTATACCATGTGGCAGGTTATAACGGCAAAAAATCTTTATTTCTATGGTGGATTTCACATAGAGCATGTGTTTATTGAAAGGAGAGGGATGTTATAAAATAGAACCAACAAACTTAAAGACAATTTTGGACAGCCTAACAAGTGGACCAACAAAGGCAGATTTATCGATTATGACTCCTCACCAATAATGCAAGCTGAGCGAACACACTAAGTTGAAGACAGTACATCAGGTCGTTTTCATTTTCAATGAATTTTAAATTTTGGTGAGAAAAAATTTTGATGAAAGAAAAATAATCTTTCTTATCTTTATCTAGAATCCAAGAAGTCCAACCGTATAGGAACCCATCCAGATTGACGTTACAATGTTGTATATTAAAACCCATAAACCGTTTCTTTTTTTCCACAGGTTACAACAGGAAGAAGAGAAAAAATTCGGGGAGAGGAAGAATTCGGTCACCTTCTTCTTCCTTTTCCTTCTTTCTTGATTTCCAATATGGGTTCTCAGGTATCGAAACAGGTTGCGAAGCGGAAAGTGATCAAAACAGAGAAGAAAACTCTTTGTGATCTTAAGGGCAACTGTGGCGACACATTCCCTGGTTGTGATTACCGTCCCCCTGACAGGAAGAATTGGATGGCTAGTCTTAACCCTGAGAAGCTTCACATAAACCAGATAGTGTGGCCTGGAACTCATGATTCTGCTACAAACAAGATCGGGTTTCCTCTAATCTCTCGTCCCTTTGCTCAATGCCAATCCTTGTCCATCTACCATCAACTCTGTAAAGGTACTAGAGTTCTTGATATTCGAGTTCAGGAGGATCGGCATGTCTGCCATGGAATCCTGAAGACATACAGTGTGGATGTTGTTATGAATGATGTCAAGAAATTCTTGTCAGAAACCCAATCAGAGATCATAATTCTTGAGATCC
>CAODLS010659546.1:0-19268 GCA_948243855.1 Flueggea neowawraea | reverse complement strand
AGAGATTGGTTAATTGAGTGTGTCACCGTTAACTATAACTCTGTCTATTCAGAGGCTTAATAACTAGCTTTCATGTCTGTGATCGACTAATTGGATTGAACAGATGAATACATTGGCTAGGCTATCTCATTATTGAATTCCTCCTTATTTTCATTTTGATTTATTTTGATTTTCGGCTTTGCTTGAATTTTCATCAACTTTATTTTATTTTACTGTCACGACATTTAAATATTTATGTATCGGTCTATGTAGTTCGACCATGCTCACTACTTTACTTTGTTTTTAGTGTTTTCAAGTAGGTTAATTTTACTTTGGTGGTCTGACACGCTATCAAATTTGGCGCCGTTGCTGGAGATTGGTATTTCTGATTTTGTTTATTTTCTTTATTACTGATCTTTTCTCTTTATTGTATGCGTTCTTCTGTGTCTGCAGATATTGTTTTGTACGATTCGGAGATAGAGAACACTGCTAGACAGTTGAGAAGAGAAGCTAGGTCATGCAAAACACAAGCTTCTGGTTCTGAGACTTTAGTGCTTGAATCGACTAAAAACATCGTTGATATTGATTTTGGCACAGAAATTGAGATGGCTTGGAATGTTCAAGCTCCCCCATAGGGTCAAGTCGTAGCTCAACCTTAGCGAACTCTGAAGGATTTAGCTGCGTCGTTTGTTGCTCAATAGCCTCTGTGCATTCAGTACCAACCTTTCGCTATTCTGTTTGAGTTGAAGTCTGCATACAACTCTTATCGAGGTTTCATGGGATAGAAAATGAGGATCCGAACAAGCACTTGAAATAATTCCATGTTGTGTGTTCCAGCTTCAAACCTCAAGGCATTCCAAAAGAGCGAATTAAATTGAGAGCTTTTCCTTTTTCATTAGCCGATCGAGCTAAGGAGTGGTTATTTTACTTGTTGTCGGGTTCAATTGATACATGGGCAAAAATGGTTCAGTTGTTCTTGGAAAGGTTCTTCCCAGCTTCTAGGGCCACCATTCTCAGAAGAGAGATCTGTAGTATCAGAAAAAAAGATACTGAGACTTTATATGAGTATTGGGAAAGATTCAAGAGGCTTTGTGCAAGCTGCCCACAACACGATATTTTTGACCAAATTTTAATTCAATATTTTTATAATGGTCTTGTTTCTTTGGAAATTAGGATGCTAGATGTAGCAAGTGGTGGGGCGATAATCAGTAAGACACCTAGAGAGATTCGAGAATTAATTTTAGTTATGGCTGTAAATTTGCAGCAATTCAATTCCAAAGTCAAATCCTCTACTAGGCATGTCAATGAGGTAAGTCTTAAACCTTCTGATTCAAATTTTGATGATATGTCTTCTATATTGGAGCAAAGTATAGCTGTGGTGAATAAACTGGCTATTGGACAAGAGAAATTGGCTAATAAGTTTAAGGCACAAGTATATGGAATATGTGAGGTGCACGAACACCCAACTGATGCGTGCCCATCTTTGCAAGAGGATGAAGTTTCTAATGTTAATGCTTTGGGAGGATATGTTCAGAATTCTTGGAAGAAATATAACCCTTATTCCAATAGATATTATCTGGGATGGAAGGATCATCCAAATTTGCGGTATGAAAATAATGGGAACAAATTCAGCAATTCAGCCCAAAGGAATTAGAATTCAGATCCCCCTCGGAATGATAGGATTCAATCATTGGAAGAAATTGCGAGGTCGTTGGCGGTTTCCACATAATTGAATATTTCAGAGTTGAAGGATCAAATTAGCAAGCTAACCACTTTTGTTAACAAGCTTAAAAATAGAGGAAAATTATCTTCCCAACCTAATGTTGACCTAAGGCAGAATGCTAGTACAATAGCTCTTAGAAGTGGAAAAGAAATTCACAGTTCAGACGCGACATCACTTCAGCATGAACATGCCAAAGCCACTTTGACAAAAATAATAAATCCAAAAAATTCCAGAAACATTCCAGAAAGGCCACCTTTTTCCACATAGATTGATGAAGAAGAAGAAGCAAAAGAAGGCTTTGGATGATCAAGAAGTGTTGGAAACACTAAAGAAGGTTGATACTAACATTCATCTGCTTACAGCAATCAAACAAGTAGATACTACAAGTTTCTAAAAGAATTATGCACGGGTATGAACAAGCTGAAGGGAAATGAAAGAATACACATGGGTGAGATGGTTTCAACAGTGCTTCAAAAAAACATTCCTAATTAAGGAGAAAGACCAATTTATGTTCATTATACCATGTAAGATAGGTAATGTGGGAATTGAAAAGGCTATGTGTGATCTTGGTGCTTCAATTAATTTAATGCCTTTATCTGTTTATTCTACATTAAGTAGTGGTCCTTTTTGAAGCAGAATGGTGTTGTATTAACTTTGGTTGACCGTTCTAGTGTTTTTTCCAAGGGTGTTTTGGAAGATGCCTTGGTGCAGGTGAACGATGTAGTTTTTCCTGCAGGGTTTTATGCTCTAGATATGGAATATGATGGCACTTCTAGTTCGAGATTGTTGCTCATAGGAAGACCCTTTTCCTCAAGACAACAAGAATGAAGATAGATGTGCAGGAAAGGACTATGTCTATGGAATTCGATGGTGCTAGGATCAAGTTCAGCATTAACGATGCAATGAAACATCCAAATGTTTTTTCTTCTATTTTTGCTATTGATTCTTCTGACCCATTGACAGAAAATTTTTTAGAATTGCATTCTATTGATTATTTGTAGGTTGTACTAACTGGAAGCATTACAAAAAAAAAAACTTGATAGAACTAAGTGAATCTTGGGTGTTGTCGATTTGCAAGCTATGCCTGCACATTCTGTAAGGACAAAATTTTTGTCAGTTGCTGCTTCAGAAAACAAGCTTGTTCCCTCCATCGTCAAGCCATCAGAACTTCAGTTGAAAGCATTGCCTGAGCATTTGAAATATGTTTTCCTGGGTGAGTCGTACACACTTCCTGCTATTATTTCTAATAAACTCACAATGCAAGAAGAAGACAGGTTAGTTCGAATTCTCAAAGACAACAAGGAAGCAATCGGTTGGACCATTGTTGATATAAAAGGTTTAAGTCCTTCTATTTGCATGCATAGAATTTTATTAGAAGATGATTGTAAACCATGAAGGCATCCACAAAGGCGTCTAAATTCGCCCATGATGGAGGTTGTAAAAAAGGAAATTTTAAAGCTCATTGATGCAGGTGTGATCTATGTAATTTCTAACAGCAAGTGGGTAAGTCCAACACAGGTAGTTCCTAAGAAAACTAGTATTACTGTTGTTGAGAACGAACAAGGTGAATTAGTTCCCACACCAATTCCCAATGGTTGGCATGTTTGTATTGATTACAAGAAGTTGAACACTACTACAAGGAAAGATCATTTTCCACTTCCTTTATTGATCAAATGTTAGAATGCCTAACTGGTCAAACTCACTACTATTGTTTAGATGGCTATTCAGGCTTTCATCAAATTCCTGTCGCCTCAGAAGACCAAGAGAAGATGACATTCACATGTCCCTTTGGCACCTTTGCTTATAGAAGCATGCCCTTCGGTCTCTATAATGCACCAACTACGTTTTAAAGATGTGCGGTAAGTATATTTTCTGACTATGTGAAGAATTTCATTGAGGTTTTTATGGATGATTTTACTATGTATGGAAATTCTTTCATATCTTGTCTAGAACATTTGAACAAAGTTCTGAAACGTTGTATTGAAACGAATTTGTTGCTTAATTATGAAAAATGCCATTTCATGGTTGATCATGGAATTATTTTGGGACATGTAGTTTCGGCAAGGGGAAAAGAAGTTGATAAAGCAAAGATTGATGTTATCAAATCGTTGCCTTACCTCGTAAATGTGCGGGAAATTTGTTCTTTTCTTGGTCATGCAGGTTTCTACAAGCGGTTCATTAAAGACTTTTCGAAGATTGCACATCCATTGAGTGAGTTGTTGAAGAAAGATGCAATATTCGAGTTCAATTATGCATATAAGGTAGCCTTTGATGTTTTAAAAGAAAAGCTCACATCCGCACCAAACTTGTAATCTCCATATTGGAATCTTCCTTTTGAGTTGATGTGTGATGCGTCAAAACATGTTGTAGGAGCGGTTCTTGGTCAGAAAACTGGACGAGATCCACACATGATATGCTATGCGTCCAAGACCTTGGCTCCAGCTCAGTCAAATTATTCAACCATATAAACGAGATGCTTGTTGTTGTATTTTCCTTGGAAAAATTTTGATCATATTTATTGGGCACAAAAGTTGTAGTTTATTAAGATCATGCTGCTCTTAGACATTTGATGAACAAAAAGGATACTAAACCACGACTAATTTGATGGGTTTTGTTGTTACAGGAATTTGATATTGAAGTTAGAGACAATCAAGGGGTGGAAAATTTTGTGGTGGACCATATCAGTAGGCTTCCTAATATTCCAGAGTCGAAAATTGCAATCTCTACTAAGTTTCCTAATGAACACCTATACGCGATGAGCACTTCAGCATGGTCATGCTGCTGTAACCCCTGGTATGCTGATATTGTTAATTATTTAACTAACCATGATTTTCTCGAAGGCTATAGCAGATCTTATAGGGATAAGCTGAAATATGATGCCAAATATTATATTTGGGATGATCTATGCCTTTGGAAGATATGCTCGGATCAAATCATTCGTAGGTGTGTGTCTGAATCTAAAATTCCTTACATATTACAATTCTATCATTCACCGGCTTGTGGTGGTCATTTTGGACATAATCGAACAGTAAGGAAAGTGCTTGAAACATGTTTGTATTGGCCCAAAATTTTTAAAGATTCATATGCATTTTGTAAAGCTTGTGAACGTTGTCAACAAGTTGAAAACATAAACCAACAACATGAAATGCCTCAAACACCTATTCTTGTTTATGAAATATTTGATATTTAGGGTATTGATTTTATGTGTCCGTTTCCATCTTCTTTTGGCAATCAATACATTATACTTATTGTTGATTATGTCTCGAAATGTGTAGAAGCAAAAGCTACCCGAACCATTGATGCTAGCGTGGTTGTAGATTTCATGAAAGCTAACATCTTTGCTAGATTTGGCATTCCTAAAGCTATCATTAGTGATCATGGAACTCATTTTTGTAATTGAGTGGTGGAAGGAGTATTTAAGAAATATGGTGTTACCCATCGAGTATCCTTTGCTTACCACCCACAAACCAATGCGCAAGCTAAAATGTCTAATTGGATCATCAAGGGTATTCTTGAAAAGACGGTAAACCCAAACTGTAAGGACTGGAGTATGCACCTCGATGATGCACTTTGGGCTCACAGAACAGTGTACAAGACTCCTTTAAGTATGTCATCTTATCGTCTTGTGTATGGTAAATTATGTCACCTTCCTGCTGAGATTGAACACAGGGCGTATTTGGTCGTGAAAGAGTGCAATACGAACTATGATGAAGCCGGGCAGCAGGACAAATTGCAACTCCAAAAGCTATAGGATATTCAGAATCACGCATATGAGAATGAAGCAATTTACAAGGCCAATTCCAAAGCTTTCTGTGATGGCCATTTCGTCCATAAAGTGGGTCAAAAGGTACTTCTATTTGATTCTAGTTTGAAATTTTTGCAGGAAAACTTCGTTTGAAATGGGTTGGTCCCTTTATAGTAGTTCATGTTTATTCTCATGGTGTCGTGGATATTCAAAGCATCGAAATTGACAAGATTTTTAAGGTTAATGGATAATGCTTGAAACCATTTTATGAAGGGTTTGTGCCACGTTCATTTGAGGTCGATTATATTTGTGAACCACATTAAAACTGAACTTAGCTCAATCCAGCTAAGACAACGCAAAATAAGCGCTTCTTGGGAGGCAACCCAAGATTTTTATGATTTTTCTTTGTTTTTGATTTTCTTTGTTTTGATCATTTGAATTATTTTATTGATTTTTTGCACTAGTCAAAAATTTTGTGTGCCTTCATGTTATGGATTGAAGTTTTCAAGGATTTAATGGCATTTGTCTTGGAGAATAGTCTGTTATAAACTGCAGGTAACAAACAGAGGCATGGAAAAGTTATCTTGGTCGGCATAATAAAGTGTGGGAAGGTGCGGGGGATGAAACGCTCATCTGAAAGAGACACGCGAGTGTCATAGAAATGTTGTATTTTTTGTGAAACATCCCCAAGGGTAGACATGCGCGTTCCAAAGTGCAAGACGCGCGTCCTAGGTGCGGCTACAAAATCTGTCATGACACCGTTTTATTCAACAGAAGGGACAATATTGGAATTAAGGGCATTTAGGTCTTTTGCACCTCTATTTCACACCCTAAATTCATCTATTTGGGACCACAACAAACCCACAACACTTTGTCCGAATTTTGAAACATAAACACTTTATTTTATTGATATGTAACATTCATAGTAGGACCCTATTAAGATTTTTTATCGAGTACATTTCGAATAACACACCATTTAAGTTGAGACATCAAAATGATGAAAGGAATTATTTGTTAACCCTTTGTTTCATTATTTTCCTTCAGTCTCTACCCTTCTATATCTGTCACTAGTTTACCCAATTTGAACCTTAGATTTTTTCTTTGTTTTAAACCTGTTTTAACCCATTCATATTTTATTCAAGACATTCAACATTTGAACCTTAAAGTTGAGAGACTTTTTAGACATGTCATATATATGTGTTACATTGCCAAATTATTTTGTATGTTGATGACAATATATTATGTTTATTTAGACATGTCATATATGTGATTTTGTGCTCGTATTGTCAAAAATACACGGCTGCCCAGTTTTTATGCAATGATTGGACAGTGGCATTGCTTTGATCTAAAAACAAAAAAAAACAAAAAAACAGGAATAAGAAAAAGAAGAATAAATGAAGTGAAGCAACGTAGTTAAAGTAAATGGTGTGGGCCGCCTTGTATTATTGACCATAGACATGTATTTGTGTTATTTTGGCATTAACTTGTTATGTTTATGTTATTGGCAATGTATCACCCATTCTAATAATTTCCTCTCAACTTATTAAACCCATGTTTTAGCCACGTTACAAGCTACTAAATTCCTTTTTGATTGGTTTTTTGATTGAATTCTATTAGTGGTTACGATTTGACTTTATGCCAAGCTCTGCAAAGCCTTACGATTTGACTTGTGAGGGAGTGAATTTGTCTATCCCTTTTTGGGGGCATTACTAATGTGGAGACAATCTCCTTTTAGGTGATTGGTGGTTATCCTAGCGATAGTTGTGTTTTCTTTTGAATATTCAATGCATGTTGGTTTGGGTTTTGCACTATGTGGGGATAACAAGGATTATCGCGTTTTAAGGTTTTTAATTGTTCTAAGTTATAGAATGCTTGCAGACAAACATTGTTTAAATGTGGGGATATTTAATAGGTTGCATTTTAGGCATATTCTATGTTACATTTTATGTTTGTTTTGCATCATAAACTATTGTTATTCATGTCTTTTTATGTCTTTTTGCTTCTTTGGTGTTTTAAGTGGAACGTTGATGAAATGCGTGGATTTGGAGCTTTTTTGGCACATTTCAGCTTGGAGGGCACTTTATGTTGACTTCAGTTTTGATGATGATGATTGCAAAACATCCATGAAAGATGTTCTAAGTTGCAGATTTGTTGATATCTTAATACAAAGCACATTATCCCTATGCAAGTCACATTGATCGTGATGAAAATGGCATTAATGCGTGTTACACTCGATACAAGGCACATAGATCATCCATTCAAGAAGTGCAAAGTATCATATGATCACTAATGCACGTTACACAAGCTACAATGCACGTTATTGGACTTGTTGAATGAGACAAGGCGCGTTGTAGAGAAAAAGATGCAACCTTTGAAGAAATGCTCAATGCACGTTACAAACGGTGCAACGCACATTGATGAGGTCGGATGAGGACAAAGCCAAAACGCTCATCGGGATTTGAATTTGAATATTCTCTGACACGCTGATGTGGATTAAAGGTTTAATCTTGAGATGAGTCGACAATGCACGTTGAATGAGGTACAAGTCATGTTGAAGATTCACTGGGTGAAATGTGCATATTCTGGAAGGAAGAACAATGCACGTTGAACAAACCACAAGTCACGTAGAGTTATGATCAAAGCACGTTGAAGGTGGTACAATGCACGTTAATGACAATCCATTCAAGGCCGTGGCTACTAGAGTTCTTGCAAGGCACGCAGAACTCAATGGTACAAAGTACAACGTACGATGTGTGAGATACAATGCATGTTGTACAAGGTGACACCATTTAAAACAAAATATTTCATTCTCTCACAACGGCTACTTCAAGGCTCCAACGACTATATTCTTTCAAGTGGCTATAAATAGACGTCCAAGGTCAGAAGGAAGACTAGAGAGACATTTGCTAAGACTTTCTATTCAATTTCTCTCACTTCTACCTTTCTAACCCATTGAGCTATTTATTTGCTATCTTGCTATTAGGTTTGAGCGAGCTTTAATATGATATAACTTTGGGTTAAATTTGTAAGAAGCAAGGTTTTATTTGGGGTAGATAGATTTCCTTGTTAAGCCTTAGAAAAACAAGAGTGGTTGGTAGTGAGCCTTAGAAAACTAGAGTTTGGTTTGACTTGTTGATCCCGCAAAAAACAAGTGGTTATGTTTTCTAGTTGATCCCGCAAAAACTAGAGGTTAGGTTTGCCAGTTGAGCCTGCAAAAACTAGGGGTTAAAGTTTCCTATTTGATCCCACAAAAACTAGTGGAAGGTTTTCTTGTTGAGCCAGCAAAAATAAGGTCTAAAGGTTTTCTTGTTGATCCTGCAAAAACAAGGTGTAACGGTTTACCTCCATCCGCAAGTGAGGAATAATGTTTAGTAGATTGAACTCTCTAGTTGAGATAGAGGAGTGGACGTAGGTCAAGGAGGATTGAACCATTATAACTCGGATTTGTGATCGCTTCCCTTACTCTCTCTTGTTTACTTACTTTGCATTGCATTTGATTTACATTGTGTGCATGGATTGGATCTTTAGAGCTTCCGCATTTACTCTTTGATTTAAGTTTGAAAGAAAACTTTGTAATTTTTTTTAATTTACAAAAGATTTTCAACAAAGTTTTTAACTTCCTAAAAATCCAATTCACCCCCCTCTTGGATTGCCATTCTATTACCCCCTACTGGGACTTTCAATTGGTATCAGAGCTTATGCTCTTGATACTTTTTATCTAGCTTAACATCCAAAGAGTTAAAGATTTCAAAAATGGTATCCATTAATGATATTTCTAGATATGAAGGTTTATCAATTAATCGTGCTCCTTTCTTTGATGTTAGTGATTATATTTATTGGAAAACAAGAATGAGAGTGTTCCTACTATTATAAAATGTGGAGATATGGGATGTTATTGAGGAAGGTCCATTTGTGCCAACAAAGCTTGTAGATGGAAGAACTGTGAAGAAACCAAAAGATGAGTGGAATGACAATGACAAAAGGCTTACATCTTACAACCGCATGCTATGCATATTCTCTACTGTTCCTTGAGCAAATCTCAGTTAAACAAGGTTCAACAATGCTCTATTGTTCAAGAAATTTGAAAACTTTAGAGGTTACTTATGAGGGAACAAGCCAAGGTAAAAAGAACAAAATTTCTCTTCTTGTCCGCAAATATGAGCTGATCAAAATGGAGCAAGAAGAATCAATTCAAGAAATGTTTCATCGATTCAATGACATCCTCAATGGCCTCAAATCTCTTGGCAAATCTTACACAAATTCTGAGATTGTGAGAAAAATTCTAAGGGCTTTGCCAAAAACGCGGGCTTCCAACAAAGATGCAATTTTAGAAGCCAATGATCTAAATTCTTTTCCTTTGGAGGAGTTAATTGGTTTTTTACTTACTCGTTAAATGACTATGAAAGAAGATGGAGAAAAGGAAGGCAAGAAGAAAAAGAGGACAGATTTGGGCATTGCATTGAAAGCTTCAAAGTTCATTGAAAGCTCAAGCTCAAGTGATGATAATGATGATGGAAAGACTGATCTTGATGACGTGGAATACCTCACAAAGAGATTTTGCAAGTTCCTCAATAAAGAAAGAGGTGCAAAGGAGGCAAACAAGAAGAAAAGCAAACTCATTTGCTATAAATGCAATAAATTGGGTCATGCTAGACTGGATTGTCCTTATTTGAAGAAGCATAGCAAAAGAAAGAAAAGAAGATTCTTTAATGGTGATTCCAGCTCCAGTAGTGATGATGAAATTGGAGGAGTATGCTTTACTTCAATCAAGGCCAAGGAGAAAATCGAAAATGTGGTACCATTTCCTTAAACTCAAACTTTTTAATTGTGCATTGTATTACATATTTTTAAATTGATATCTCTTGATGCATAAATGGATTTTGTGTTTTTCAAAGGGGAGATATATATTTTTACTGTTGTGCACGTTTTGAATAAAAAAGGGGGAGTTTTCTTTCCAAAATCATTTATTTGATAAAATGCATTTATTTAAGGGGAGTTAAAATTGTGCATTTAATTATTTGGGGGAGAAATATTTTTTACCTTTTTGATGATAGAAAAATGGGGAGAAGTGTACATGAATTTGTTGGGAGAAGTGTGCATGAATTTGATTAAGTGTTTTATCATTTCACATATCTCTTACAATTGTTATGATACTTTATAATTACTATCATTATTGCTTTGAACGTCATATATTAATGTGTTGGACTAACCAAGTGAGAAGGAGTGAAATCCTTGATCAAATCATTTGTCATTGATGAATAGATGTTCAAATTCATGTATGTTTTGTCATCATCAAAAAGGGGGAGATTGTTGACTTCGATTTTGATGATGATGATTACAAACTTTCATGAAAGATTTGTTAAGTTGCACACTTACTGATATCTTGATACAAAGGACATTATGCCTATGCAAGTCACGTTGATCATGATGAAAATGGCATTAAGGCGTGTTACACTCGATACAAGGCACATAGATCATCCATTCAAGAAGTGCAAAGTATCAGATGATCATCAATGCACATTACACAAGCTACAATGCACGTTATTGGACTTGCTAAATGATAAAAGGCGCATTGTAGAGCAAAATATGCAACCTTTGAAGAAATGCTCAATGCACGTTGCAAACGGTGCAACGCACATTGACAAGGCTGGACAACGACAAAGCCAAGACGCTCCTCGGAATTTGAATTTGAATATTCTTTGACACGCTGACGTGGATTAAAAATTCAATCTTAAGACGAGTCGACAACGCACGTTGCATGAGGTACAAGTCACGTTGAAGATTCGCTGGGTGAAATGTGCATATTCTGGAAGGAAGAAAAATGCATGTTGAACAAACCACAAGTCACGTTGAGTTATGATCAACACAAGTTGAAGGTGTTGGAGAATTTTCCTGGGGATGCCTTGGTTGACTTTGTAGAGCGGAAGCGAATTGAGGTAAGAGAGGAAACAACACCAAGAATTTAGAGTTGTTTGGCCAATCATGCCTACATCCACTACCTAAGTCTCACTTAGGATTTCCATTATCTTGAAGATTGATTCCGGCTCAATCCAACAAGGCCTTACACCAGGGTTGATTACGGCTCACACCTCTAAAGCCAACAAGGTTTATTACAGCTCACACCTCTAAAGCTAACAAGGTTGATTATGGCTCACACCTCTAAAGCCTAGACAAGTTTGATTCCGGCTCATACCTATAAAGCCTCACAATATTTTTTTCTCTAGGTTCACAACAAACCTCTCTCACTCTCAAAGTGTTTACAAAATAATACAAAAGGTAAAAGCTCTATACTAGGAGTACATGTGTTTGATTGATGCTCTTGATCTTCTCTCTAGCTTGATTTATTGTTTTAGAGTGAAAGGAATGATGAAAATGTTTAGGACTTGAATCCATATGATCATCCACATTTTTCTGCCCTTACTTGATGTATTTATAGCCATTCCAATCAATATGACCGTTGGTGGCGAGAATATGACCATTGTAATGCATTTTTGTCTATTGCAGCTTCCTGGATTGATGATTTACTTGAGTGACACATTTCTATTACTCGAGTGATCGGATGTATTGATTACTCGAGTGACACTTCGTGATACTCGATTGAGACAGCTTCAACTCGTATTTCATTCATCTGTTCTTCGTGCATTACTGAGTGATGAATTGCCTTACTCAGGTGAAATAAACTGGGCACAAATGTTACTCGAGTGAATAGGCATCTTACTCAAGTGATGATTTGACAATGTCATTTTGTTCATCATCAAAACACATAAAGGATCTTTAATGTTGATAACCCATGATCCAACAGAAGGTGGTATAATGCATGTTAATGACAATCCATTCAAGGTCGTGGCTACTGGAGTTCTTGCAAGGCATGTTGAATTACTATCAAGTCACGCAGAACTTAATGGTACAAAGTACAACGTACGTTGAGTGAAATACAATCCACGTTGTACAAGGTGACGTTATTTAAAACAGAATATTTCATTCTCTCAGAACGGCTACTTTTATGCTCAAACGACTATATTCTTTCAAGTGGCTATAAATAGATGTCAAAAGTCAGAAGGAAGACAAGACAGACATTTACTAAGACTTGATATTCACTTTCTCTCTCACTTCTACCTTTCTAACCCATTGAGCTATTTACTTGCTATCTTACTGTTGGGTTTGAGCGAGCTTTAATCTACTATAACTTTGGATTAAATTTGTAACAAGTAAGGTTGTTTGCTTAGGGTAGATAGGTTTCCTAGTTAAGTCTTAGAAAAACAAGAGCGGTTGCTATTGAGCCTTAGAAAACTAGAGTTCGATTTGGCTTGTTGATCCTGCAAAAACAAGTGGTTTGATTTCCTAGTAGATCCCTCAAAAACTAGAGGTAAGGTTTACTAGTTGAGCCTGCAAAAACTAGTGGTTAAGGTTTCCTAGTTGATCCTGCATAAACTAGAGGAAGGTTTTCTTATTGAGCCTACAAAAACAAGGTGTAAAGGTTTTCTTGTTGATCCTGCAAAAACAAGGTGTAATGGTTTCCCTCCACCCACAAGTGAGGAAGAAGTTTTAGTGGATTGAACTCTCTAGTTGAGCTAGACGAGTGGGCGTAGGTCAAAGAGGACCAAATCACTATAAATCGGATTTTTCATCGCTTCCCTTACTCTCTCTTATTTACTTGTTTTGCATTGCATTTAATTTACATTGATGTGTGTGGATTGGATCTTTAGAGCTTCCGCATTTACTCTTTGATTTAAGTTTGAAAGAAAACTTTGTTATTTGTTTTAATTTACAAAATATTTTGAACTAAGTTTTTAACTTCCTAAAAATTAAATTTACCCCCCCCCCCCCCCCCCTCTTGGATTGCCATTCCATTACCCCCTACTGGGACTTTCACTTTAGCATGACCATATTGTAGAGATACGTTGATTGGGTTGACTACGTATGCATTAGGCCGCGTGTTTTTGCTGTTGGGCCTCAATTTTTTAGCCTCATGGACGTGTTTGAAGGCTGTTGACCTATTTTCACTGCTAGGGAAAACAATTAACCTAGTTATTATTATTTTTATCTATTTTTGGGATTGTCACTCTCTCTCATTCTTATTGTTGGAGGCACGAACTGGGCAGCCATCAATCTTTCTTGATTTTAGCTTTCATCTTTCATTATGTGTAACTAAACAATCTGTTAGTTGAGGTATTTCTGAAACTCGATTCATTATAGTTGTGAGACTCTTGTTTTATTTGTTATAAAGCTTTTCGAATATTTATTCAATCCCTGTACCTTAGTTCCTTTATTATTACTCGTATTGATTGCATGATTCGGCCAGTTGTGTGATTGAATGAGTGGTATATTATTATTTAAGATTGATAGTGCGTCACATTAATCCTAATCTAGGTAATGAGCAACGTAGATGAATGTGGTTTGGGCATCATTCATTGTTGTGAGGTTGAATAATCTAGTTTAAATGAATCACGGTGTTTCTGGCTTCGCTGGGTAGGATAAAGGTCTCTTTAATTCGTACTGCTGCCATAGATTAAATCCTATCAGGGCGTTCTGGGGTTGTCTAGTGGTTAGAGAAATAGTTTGTAGGGCGTCCTAAGACTATCGATAAGTTAAGAAGAGATTGGTTAATTGAGTGTGTCACCGTTAACTATAACTCTGTCTATTCGAATGCTTAATAATTAGCTTTCGTGTCTGTGATCGACTAATTGGATTGAACGGATGAAATACCTTGGCTAGGCTCTCTCATTATTGAATTTCTCCTTATTTTCATTGCTGCAAATTATTTCTTTACTGCTAATTTTCATTTCGGTTTTGCTTGAACTTTCATCAACTTTATTTTATTTTAGTATCACGATATTTAAACATTTATGTACAGGTCTCTGTGGTTCGACCATGCTCACTACTTTACTTTGTTTTTAGTGTTTTCAAGCAGGTTAATTTTACTTTGGTGGTCTGACACACTATCATCATGGTTCATGTTAAACACCATAACTGTGGCCCTATACTTCCCAAAAAAGAGTCAAAAATGGCATCTTAAAGAAGAGGCACGACTATGGTATTTCGTGTCACAACTGTGGTCGAATAGGGTGACGTCACCACTGGCAACCACCACGGCCTTCACTTCAAAAAAGTAAGTGGCCATGGCCATGGCAGTGGGCCTCCAAAGCTGAAGGAATGAAGTCTTGCGAGAAAGGACAAGTTTGTAGGGACCAAAGGCTCATTAAGGGGCATTTTAAACAAATGAGTTGTAGGGGTTTTGTGGGCATGTAAAGAGGTATAAATACTCCTTAAACTTACGCTTTTGATCATATTTGGATCATTGTAAACATTATTCTCTTATACTATTCAATTTTTAGATAGATCATTTAGGGTTTGGTGTAAGAAAGAAAGGGAGTGCTTAAAGGTCGGGAGCTCCTTTTGAAGGGGTGTCTTCAACATCGATCATTCATTTCTTCAAATTTATATTTGGTCAGAGTGTTTTATTTTCACATTTTTAGTTTTATTTCATGTTTCTATAATATGTTATCTTAAATTTGTAGTTGGGGCGTAGAGATGTAGACTATTGATGACTATTTGCTTTATTAATGAATGGGTATTATGCCTTATGTTCTATATTTGTAGTTTATGATTGGATTTGATTTAATGGATTGTTTTGATTAACTATTATTTTGTTTGGTTACTATGATGATAGTTTTGATAAGTCTAGTTAATGGATTGAGAGATGAAGTCTAGATGATGTCCACAAGCATTAAACTCACTTGACCTAGGATAGACATATTATATGCACGTGAGGTATGCGATAAAAAATTTTCAAGTGGCATAATGAGTCTGGTTTAGTTTTGTGAGACCGAGATAACCCTCCTAATAAATGTAGACATAGCTTAAATGAAATCAAGATAGGCTTTAAGTGATCAAAGCGGAGAGAACACTCAATCCCAAAATCTCATTCACTAGTTTAGCAAATAGGAGTCATTAGTCGAAATCTCGAAAGTCCCAACACCTTTTATCCTTTTGTTTTCCAAATCATAATTCCTCTTTTGATTGTTCACCTTATTTAAACTTGTTTTAATATTCGAAAACCCCAAAAACCAAAAGATGTGTTTTGTTATTTCATTTTTATTTTACGATCACAATTAGTACACTTTTTCTCCGTGGATTTGATACATGAGGAGTACTTGAGGGTTAAAAATACATAGACTATTGTACGCTTGCAATAGACCAGATCACCCTGAACGAGGAGAAAAAGTACAGAGAATAGGAAAAAACAAGTGGGGACCAATGCACAAAAAGATGGCATCTTTTGGATAGTTGTCCTAGGGTTTGGAGGGGACCAATAGGGATATAAATACACCTCTTTCAAACTATTTTGGTGATCTTTGTACAGCCACACTTCACCCAAAAAAAAGGTTTTAACAAGAAAGAAAAGAGAATAGGAGCCAAGAGGAAGAAAGGGGGTTCCTTGAAGAGACCCGTGGTCTTAGAAAGGAATCCCCTCATCTTTTGCTTTCCATTTCTCATTTTATTTTGGTGATGTTACTTTATTTCATGAGCTTAGTGTTTATTTTTATTTTCTTTGAACAATGGTAGTGTAGATTTTTAGTTTGGATTTTGAGTTGTAAGTTTTGATAAATACTTACTATGTTTATTGAATAGCTTTGCTTATGTTCTTTAGTTGTTGTTATGGTTGATTTGGTGACTTTTTTGTTTGAATGTCATTGTGCTTGATCACAACAATGGTGTTTGTGACATGCCTAAATGATGGATCGAAAGAAGAAGTTTATGTTAAGTCTACTTGCATTAAACTTGTTAGGTTTTTAATAGACATATTTATTGTCAGCAAGGTGTTTGATAAAAATCTCAATAGACTTAATGGGCCTAGTTTAGTTAAGTGAGACTAAAATGATCCTCTTAATAAATGTAGACATAACTTAAATGAACTCGAGAAAGGCTTTAAGTGAGTAAAGTGTAAATAACACTCATACCACAAAAACCCATTCGTTGATTTAGTAAATAGGAGCATTTGCTTGCATCTCAATGATCCAAACGCCTTTATTTACTTTGCTATTTCATTTTATGTTTTTAAAATCAAACCCTCCACACCTCAAATTCTCAAATTTTATCACTTTCCTTTGCTTTTTAATCATTAATTAGTACATGATAGGTTGTCAAACCACCAAAATAATATTAAACTGCTCAAAAAAGTAAAATGAGTAAATTGGTGAGCAAGGTCAAACCACAGAGACCGATAAGAAATTGTTTACTTGCAGAAACAGAAAAATAAAATAAAGCTAATCGAAATGAGAGTGAGACAAAAATTTAAAATAAGCAGAGGCTAAAATTCGCAGAATAGAATAAAATGATAGCAATGAAAATAAGAAGAATTCAAAAATGATAAAAGCCTAGACAAGTATTTCCTTCGTTCAATCCTTTTAGTTGATCACAGACATAAAAGATAAATATCAAATATTCGAATAGACAGAGTTAAAGTTAACGGTGACGCATTCGATTAACCCATCTCTTCTTACCTGTGGCACGAAAATGAAACGAAAAATGAAAAAAAAATGTGGTACTAACATGCAGACGCGACATGGCTTTGGTATGGTCATGCTGAAGTGATGTCGAAAGTTAAAATATGTAGTAAATGACAAAAAATTCAAGCAAAACCATGTAACTATGTAACAGACATACAAAATACTTGAAACTTGAAAATTTTCAACAAAATAAAAGATCACATCAACAAATAAATCATAACAAACATAACAAGCATGCATAACACTAAAATCTCCATCCCTACACTTAAAATCCGCATTGTCTTCATCCTTTCTCATCATTCACCACATAAACCTTTGCACCTTGATTTGTCTTCTTTGGTAGCAATGTCTCATGAATTATGGTAGGATTGTCCTTTTGAACATAAACCACATGCTTGCTTTTTTGTTTCTTTTTCTTGACGCAAAATTTCTTCCAGAACCTAACAGACTTGGGCTCAGACTTAGATGTATCAACTAAAGAAATATTTGTTGGAATTCAAGACCACTTAATGACATTCATAAGCATACAACACAGCGGAATAAACAAAATTTTTCATCCAAAATTCCACCAAGGATCCATGCACATTAACATATACAATTAGGGTTAGATGGTCTACCTTAGATCCAAAGCTCTTTGATGTTCGAATGGATGGAATGTTGGTGTAGCTTTTAGTATAAAAACCTGAACCACCACTTGTCTCACGTTGCCTTTGCGCGAACGTGTCTAGAGGTATCCACACAAAAGAACTCTCTTCTTTGGATTGGAGGAGTGTACTAGCACTTCTTTTAGAATCTCTATTCTAGAATTTATTTTCTCTCTTTTGAAAGTTGCACACACTAATTTGGCTTTTGCCTTCAGAAGAATTGCAAGGAAACCCTATTTATAGGCATATGAGGACACCTAAATGGGCAGCAAAGGGAGGCTGAACTAGAACTTCCTTCCTCTCCAATAATTCGGCCAACACCCTAATTAGGAGAAGGTGTATTGAATTCCTAACTAGTCACACTAGGATTTGCCTATTCTTGTCCCACAAGAATAATCACTTCCTAATTAATTTTTGCCACATACAAATTAGGGTTTTATTTCTCAAATAAGAACTCTCAATCAGTCATGGAATCCTAATTAGTTGTGCATGTGCTGAATTCTTTCTTTGCCACACAAGGAAAGAGGTTCCTAAAAAATAGGAGAGTGGAGTGTGTACCGAATTTTCTCTCTCTCCCATTTAGGTTTATTGAATCGAAATTTAAACTCCTAAATGGGTGAGTGTGCCAAAAATTCTAATGGGTTTATTAATGTCATTGAGCTTTTAATTATATGATACATTATCATTTAATAAGCCGCTCTCATGGGCCTAATTATGTCACACATAATTAACTACCCATAACTTTAATAATTAGTGATTTAAACTAAAATCTCATTACATTAATGGACTATGTATTAAATCTTATTTAACACATAAATCATAAAAACCCTAAATTATTATTGATTAATCAAATTAATCATCTTAATAATTTAATCATAAAAGAGAGAACCATTATAACCAATCCAGTTCGTTCTTGTGTGTGACCCAATAGGCCCACTCGAAATTGGAAATGGGCCTTTGTCCCAAACCTTTAGGCCCAAAGTCCATAAGCGGTATCTAGTAATATATTATGGCAACTCAAAATTAAGTGGGCGTCGGTGATCCGAGTTAACCTTTCACAGTTTGATGTTTAATGCTTTTGTCACACGATATTTCATCTAAGCATAAGGCATGGTCATATGTCAACCTTATATTGCTTAGCATATTTCTTGATCTTCAAGTGGATTGATATGACAAATGACATTGATAAACTCCTTTATCAATTCATTCGAGTATGCATACATTTCATCAATCCTACTCATTAAGTGGTCAAGACATATCATTCTTCATTAGAGGAACAAACCCATCACTCTCACTATCACTCATCTACATGATTCATGACATATCCAATCATAGCATTTATTGTTACCCTGTTACGGATAACGTTTGACTAAGTCAAAACATGTGATTCCTCATGTAGGAGTCGATAGTGAGTTTCAGTCAAGGGACTTAAACATCACCACTGCATGAAAGCGACTTAGTGACAGCGATACATGAAGAGATTTCATAGCAGACCAGACGAAAACATGTTCTCCAACATGTATCTATGTTCTAAATTGATATCTCATATCCATAATCAATAAAATGTGATTATCTACTTAGCAACATACTAATCTTAATTCATTATCATTTCCATGATAATGATCGATTAGAGACATTTAGAATAGTATTCTTTTTGTCCTTATGGT
>CAODLS010659531.1:0-17298 GCA_948243855.1 Flueggea neowawraea | reverse complement strand
TAAGTTAGACATGGTATTAAGACCCTTTGTCAATTGTCAAGGATAGAATTAGAAACTGTATTATAAAAATTATTGAATAAATATTTCAGATCAATAAGTATAAAACAAGTTGAGATAGTGTGCTAATAATATGACATCATTTCATTCACTTGTATTGCTTACACCAAATGGCATAAGAAATTCTAACATTGTCTTTTGAAGCATCTAGCAGGATGAAGAAATTGTAAAATCCCATCAAGAATGATAGTCACTGAGGATAAGAAGAAAAAAATGACAGAGCAAACAATTTACATTTTTCAGGAATGATACAAGCAAACCACATTCTTTATATAAATGAAAAGACATGCAAATAAATAAAGTAGATTCACAGTATCAGTTATTCACCAAACTTCTGCAAAAAACATATGAAGAACTGATAACCACATATTATAGTTTTAGGTAAAAAATACCTCTTGTTAATATAAGCCATTAGCCTATTCGTTAGATAGCAAACTGTATAAGAAGGGTAGTGACTCTGAACTCTAGAAACATGATCCAGAAGTGATTCATTCATAAGAAGATTGCAAAATTCCTCTGCTCCATATATAAGCAGCACATAACGAACCTCAGTTTCTTCAGAAGAAATCTGTGATTTCACAAAGAATTAAACCACGAAAACATTACACCAAAAAAAGAGGCAAACTTTACATTAAGCCTACTGGCTGTAGTGCACTTTCACAAATATGTTTCTACATAAAAGTGCACTGAACATGTATTCCATATCAATGAACCTAAAGAATTGCAGGTACTTGCAATTGCCATATATCCAAGGGACAATTACCTCTGATAAATGTTCTGGAATACTCATGGTCCAAACAATAGATCTTTTGATTGGATTCGATGTTATGTGATATGCAAGGCCTTTATCAGCAAATCTGGTAAGAAGATGTCCTATACTAATAAAGTATAGTATTCAAGAACAAACCCAATATTAGCACGAAGAAACTACTGAAAAAAAGGAAAGGAGAGATGAAAAATACCGGGAAAAAGACTCACCTCCAATTGATCCTTGTTCAACTACTTTGTTGTCAATTTCAGCAACAATAGATTTTAGGGAAAACTTCCCTTTCTCCCACTTTTGCTTTTCTCTCTCCAGTTTTCTCAACTCTGCTTCCTGAGCCTTTAGAGCTGCTCTTTCCAATTTTTCTTGCTGAACAACAAATTTTTCAGCTAAAAAAATAGCTCAAGATGGTGAACAGGATACAGAAGTCTCAAAAAAGGGGTTTTCCAATAATCATTTATGGCATAATTCTATCCTTTAAAATTCAAAACGAGGTGTCATATATTTACCTCTTTCTTCTGTTTCTTCTCTTCCATTATACGATTTCTTTCCTCTTTTGTCATTTTCTTCTTTCCCACTGCTTTCAGTGTATTATTCTTGTCAGAATCAACTTTTGTTCTTCCCTGCCCTTTGTTGTCGTTATACATCTGCTCCAAGCTAAAATTTTCTTTATCATGTTCCTCATTTACCTGATTCAGTGTTACCAAATTAATCATAGCAGCATATCAAGAACAAATTCTCAACTGATGCCATCTGGCCAAATGAATAGAGTAGAAAACATATTTAAGTAGCAAAGTTTGTATAACTGACAAGATAACACTAGATTTCATATGGCTCTTCAAATAACAAGACATGCCACATTAGTTGGTACAAAACCAATACTTTTCATCATAAGACAAAGGAAAGTATTCAAAACCTTTATTGGCACTATTGAACATAATATATGATATTTTAGGTTGGTCCCTAAAAACCTTTTTCCAGTTTTGTATCACAATTGCTAAACAAGTACCCTCATGCATCTTGCGGGACAATTCTACATCAATGCAATACAGCAAAGAAACAAAACTTACTGTAATAACTCAAAGAAACAAACATGAAGCTTCCATATTATTTTTTGGATCAAAAAGAAAAAGGCACAGGAAGTATAAGAGGGCAAATGAATGCCAATGTAAAATCCCTATAATCACACCATCCAGTTTCTGCGTCGCCTGGTCTAATGCAGCCAATTTCATTTCTGCATACACTACTATTATCTTCTAACCATGTAAAACAACTAAGCACCAAGTTCAAGCTTCAACGTAATAAAAGAACAGTACATAAATATATTCTGTTCTTTCCCGCAAAAATACTTACCTGATCAAAATCAACTTCCGGAAATTGGGGTTGAGAAAAACCATCTTCAGACATGTAGAGTATACCATCATCACCTATTAAAACACCGTTCCATATCATCAGCTACTACAAAATAAAAACCTAAATTTTGTACACCGAAATAAAAATTAGTGTCAGTTACATAGTGAATCCATGGAGTCGAACAATCCAGAACCCCACCTCATCTCCTCTTTCTCGTCATCCACTCTAACCTCGGCCTCGGGCTCATCGTTTTCCGACTCCAAGCAAATCAATCCATCAATTCCTACAAAAACCCAGAACGTCAGTTACATCACCGACTGAATAAATAAATAATAAAAAATCGAAGTTCACTAACCGGAGGGCTTTTGATCGGTAATTGAAACCCTAGGTTGGGGAATTGAAGTGCCAGCTGTGCATTTCACGATTGACACGTCAGAAGTAGGAGTCTCGGGGACCATGGACGGAAAGGAGAAAGTAGGACCCGGTTTCTGAGGAGTGGGATCATCGTCGATGAGGATGGTGGCGATGGGATCATGTGTTCCGATTCGGGGCTTCTTGAAGACAGAAGGGAGTGGGATTTTGAGGTAGTCTTCGTCTTCGTCGGAGAGAATAATTGGATTCGACATTGACGCGAACCGGAGAGAGCGAGCGAAAGAGAGGAAGAGGGATGGATGCTGGTTCGGTTTGATTCTGGTTGGCTTCGAATAAGCGCGGGATTGTTTGGAGAGAAAGGGTGTGTTTGGTTATGGCGTTTAGAGTGTTCCGATTTTATGAGGGTATAAAGGTATCTAGAATAAGAGCAGCCTTCTTGGGCTGTTTAGGTTCTAGTTTTGAGCCGGGCTGTTTGATGGGTTTCGGTTCTAGATTTAATTTTTTTTAATTTTTATTAATATTTTATTATTGCAATTAGTATATTAGAATAAGGATTCAAACTTAAATAATTTTATGCTTATGTAAGGTAGCAAACTGAAAATATAGAATGTAGCTATAAAATATATTTTTATGGAATTATAAAAATTAATACTAGTAGTTTGAATGATATTAATAATATAATTATAATATGGAGTGAAATTTAAATAATGTAAATGAGAAATAATATTAATAATGATAAATTCATCTACTACAGTCATTTACAAATAGTGTTATCTGCATCAAAGAATTTTTGGCCAATTAAGGTCTAGAAGATGCAAACTTTTATTTCATTTGCACCACTTTATATTGATTGATAAGAACCAAGAAAATAGGCCTTCAGGAGCTGGATCTAACGGTAATTAACTAATATTTATAGTTTGATGTTGCAGGTTCAATTATTGGAGAAAATAGGAAAAAATAAAACTATTTTGAATTTTAATGTATCCCCTATCTTTTAAAAAAACCAAGAAAATAGACTAACCAAATAGATGAAGTAGTAAGTTGATTTAGAAAAATAAGGATTAATGTTATTGATAGCAATCAGATGGTAGAGAAAGAAGATGACAACGATAAGAACTCGAGAGTTTATCATTCTCCTTGATAGAGTAATTGAATTCTATTATGATTTAATTGTACCGATTAAAATGATCACTCAGATCATTTCAATTAACGAAACTAACATTTGAGATTTCTTTATTATTGTTTACCCGGTACCCCTAATTAATGATTGGCTGCTAACTCACCTACATTAACAGAGTAACAGAAATAATGGAAGTATGGTACATATTTTCCCCGTCATAAGATTTTGAATATCCCACTAAACGGTCTTTTTACGTAAAAGTTGTTGTTTTCACTGTACATAGTCTTAGAAGAAGATTTCAATTTTCAAACATATGTGAAAGAGAGAGAACAAGACGAAGAAAATCCATGCGAAATGGCTACAAGGCAATGGAGCTTAACTTTTGTGGACACCAAGCAGTGTAGATGAGAAGCAAAGGCACGTGATAATCCGCCCTAATACCTCTCAACACGTCCCCATGGCACAGAAGAACCCTACTCGTATACATGCCAAAAAAACGAAAACGACTCAAAACTACAACAACCCAACAATGGCTAAACACATCCACATTATTGTGATGGTCACTGCATTAATGCCAAAGCTCATCAAGGTCCCAAAAGAGTCCAAAAAGTCACGCCATTGATATCGAATCAGCCAGCATTTGGCGTAGTCACCTGCTGCGGCACGTGATGAGCCATCGCCTCCAAGCACCCCATCCCATGCCGTGCCATACCTTGTTGCCATTAACTACAATGGTGATCAATCTCCCAATCTACATCAATGCCTCATTTTCAATTATGTGTCCTTTTTTTTTGGGTAGAAATCTTCCATTTAGTCATTTTAACACTTCGAAATAGTGAATTTTAAATTTATATTTACTCCTCCTTAAGACTTAATAGAAGATTTCTGGAAAAATAAATATGAATAGACCGTTTATTTTAAGAGTGTTCGACCTATAAATAATATCGAAAATAATTTTTTTTCTTCTCAAAGTGGGTTTATTCAGGCTGAAAAATGGGTCCGCATGTGCAGATTAGTTTGGTCAAAATATAAGTATCTAATAAAAAGTCTAATAGTTTGAATTCTAATTGAAATAAGAAAAATAGGACTTCTTATTTGAGTAAGAAATCCAATAGTCATCCCCATATAAATAGAAGATAGACTAAACCTCAAAGAGATCAAATAATTAAGAGACCACGCAAAAGAAAATACCCCTCTAGTATGTTTGGGATGTGGCGCCAATAACAGAGAGAAGAAAAGAAAGCTTTTCTTTCTCACACCGATCTCCTGGTTTAGTTTAGATCTTTGTGAAGTTCTTAAATCGTCTAATCTAGCAATTCATAAGTGGTCGCAAAGATCAGTCGACATATCATATTTGTGTTTTTATATTTCGTTGCACTAGAAGAGCTAATTGGTTCTTGAACCGGAATTTAATTTTCTTGTATTTATGCTTTTAGTTTTGAATAAAAAACAAATTGCCCACCATTTTTTTTAATAATGTATGCAACTAATTATTAGTAAGAAAATAGAAGTGTCAAATCTTGGATGATTAAATTAGGTTTGCCCCTCTCTAGTTAGTAAATGGCTTGATATAGGTGGCTGAATCTGAAATTGAGAATGGCCCTCACAAGGTAAGGGCCAAAAGGGAGAAAGTGGTCACAATCTTCCCACATTGAGTTATATCTTGTGGTTGGTCATGGTTTTGGGTTACAGGCAGCCCCATTCTCAATTATGATGTCTCCTATGACAAACCAACTTGGTGATTTAAGCATGATTTGTGAACAAGAAAATTTTGCTCACTAATTGCTAAGTCAACAAATTTAGAGATTTTAGATACAACTCCACCATATTTTAAATTATAATTAGCAAGATTAGAGTCGTTGATATTCCTTTTTGAGTATAGTGAAGAAGAAAATTAGTTTAATTATAGCTCAATAATTATTTAAAGTGATGGGACAAGTTGCTTCTTTTTTTTTCACCTCCTTCAAATTCTTCTAGCTCCTTAATCTCTCTCTCTCTCTTTTCCAATTTTAAATTCTTTCTATCATAGATATTCTAATTAGGTTAGGTTTCCCATTTCGTACAAAACCGATTGGTATCTTAGACTATTCTAAACCGATTAGTCTGCTATTTTATTTTTTTTTCATATTTAGTCTTCAACTAATATCATTGTTAAATTTTTTATTTACACTTAATTCTCTTTGTGACTGATATGAATCAAAATAATAATTTAAGGATAAAATATAAACAAAACTCAGGTGAAACATTACTGTTTACGGTGTAATTATCTCAAGTTGAGGCACTCAAAGGGACCCAAAGAAACTAGTCCTCTCAATAGTTCAAATTTATTTGTTAGGTCACTTGGAACAGTTAAGGGTCCCTAAATTCTGAAGCAATCGCCAGATCAATAAAAAAGTATGGTAATTTATGAAATAGAATTTTTATCAATAAAAAAAAAGTTGTTTCTATAAAGCTGTGCCAAACTGGGTCTCAGTTAACAAGTTGAGTATTCATAGGAATTTGGACAAATTTTATTTAATGATAAAATTAGAATCTATATCTCCCTTGCCGCGATTATAAACATAGTAGTATCTTTTTTATGATACTATATATAATATATATCTGTTTTTTTTAATTTTAGTGACATTTAGATGCATGAACTTTGTAGGCTGGACAAAATCAAAAGAACAATGTTGACAAAATTAGGGTTGACATTTAGATATAAAAGGCAGATGCGAAGATTTTGAAGGCTTTGACAAATCATGGGAAAGGTTTCCTAGTAACAGCACAGTATGACAGGTTAAGAAATCTTTGTCGGCTGTAAGGATTTTTTTTGTGGAAAAAAACTTCGATTAATTGTATATATTTAGTGCCATCAATCTTTGAATTACATGCGTATAAAAAGATAGGAGTATAGATCATATAAAATACAATTCTTCTTCTAGCGTTAACGTAAATTGAAAAAAAAAAGAACTTGTTGATCGGTGCTAGAATCAACTTCATTGTTAATGGATTATAAATTTGATTCCCGATAAAAACAAATAAAAAACTACGTTCTATGAAAAAAAATTAAAGCGAATAAATTGAAAAACTTAAAAGGTGTCTTCAATTTCTGAGAGGCAACAAGTTGTTCACAAAAATGCAAACCGATTAATAAATTTCCTGATTAATCTCTCCGCTAATTTTAATTTGAACACACTTAATTATGATGGACATTAATGTCCCTATCTTAGGCCTCAATTAGCAAAGACTAATCATGTTTTGATGTATGTCGATTTTGTGGACAAGAGGGGTCCATTAAATAGATTGTTCAATCTGCATTTCACGTGATGTTGATGATCATGATCAGCTTATCAAAAAATGATCGAAACCTCTATCCATGTCGGTTTTTCTCCCTTCATTAATTAATGCAAGGTCTTTTGAACGATTAATCACTTGCAATATATATTAATCCAAATCACTAACGAATGAACCATATAATTACATAAAAACTTTTTTCGCCACTCAAATCCGTACATGTTAATTACTAAACCAACAGTCTAATATTTATCGAGCTCGTTAGTGGTTGTTAATTACAAATAATTAAAATGAATATAGCATGATGATGATTTCATGTTCTCTAGGTATCTTATTAACAATACATTGACCTTTTCCACCGTCTTTTGGAGGGAAAATGTACATGTGATTGAGCAATTTGTGTGCCATAAAGTTTCTTCTTTGAGGCATAGTTAGGCCCACAAATCTAACATGCTTCGAAGTTGTTTCTGATGATCCATTTTTGTCTAATAAATCCAATTCACCACGACTAACTCAAATTGTTTGTTTGCAGCTCCTACTAACTGTAAGCTTCCCAACAATGAAATAAGACAAATTCAATTATTATCTGATTTATGCAAATTTTGCATGATTAATCAAGCTAGAATAATTTCTTGTGTTCTTACTTTAATTGTACTTAATTATATGCTATTTTTACACACTTTCAATTGAATGTGTAGAGCAAACAATATTACATGGAAGAGGAGTTTAAAGGAGAAAAGGGCATGAAAGAGGACTAACGAAGCAAATAAAGCATTAAGGAGAGGAGGAGGAAAGAGTCTGACCGAAGTTGATCATGGTTGGTACCACATCGGGAGCCATGACCATGGTGCGCGAAGCGTCCAATTACCACGCCCTTCACCACAGTCACCTCTATGATCGTGGCTAGCTACTGTTTTATGCCACAATCATAGTAGAAAGCCATGACCGTGGTGGTTGTAGAGGAAAAGGGAGGCCTTCAATCATGGTCATGGCCTTGGTGGCCACAGTCGTGCCTGACCATAAGAGAGAGAAGAGGAGAGACGTGCGAAGGATGCAAGCATGTAGACTTAAGTGGCTAAAGAGGAAAATTTTGGAAGAATGCGCCTTAGGTTTGTGATGTAAGTGGAGGACTAAAATACTCCTTGAACTTGCCTTATTTAGGATCTTTTTAGATCATATTTGAAAGCCACCAAAGAACATTCAAGGTTTAGAGAGAGAACTAGTGTTTCTAGAGTGAGAAAGAAGTCTTCTTGAAGAATCCTTGAAGCTTAAAGGGGATTTCTCTTGATTACTCTGTCATCCATTCTCTACACTCTTTGTAGCTTGGAGACAATGTTTCTTTATTATTTTCATAGCCTTTCTTCGTTTAATTTAATTATGGTCCCTTAAACAACTAGTTAGGGCTTAAAGATGTAATCCTTGGATGATTATTCACTATATTATTGATAGGTACTTATGCTTAATGTTACATATGTTTTGTTCATTGTTAAGTTTTCATTTAGTGACTTGATTTGTGATTGAATACTATTATGTTTGGTCACCATAGTAGTATTATTTGATAAGCCTAAGTGATGGATTGAAAGAAAATGCTTAGGTGAGATCTAAAAGTATTAAACTTATTGAATTTATGACAGACATCCTAGGTAGGTAAGGTGTTCGATAAAATGCTCGGGAGAGTTTAAAGGGTCTAATTTAGTTAGGTTTAATAAAGAGAATTAGCCTAATAAATGTAGGCACTATCTAGATTGACTCAAAAGAGATTCTAGGTGAGAATAAGTGGCAGTTACGCTCAATTCCTTAAACCTTATCAATAGTATAATAGATAGGAGTCTTAGGAGTAGTTTTAAAGTCCTAACACTTTAATCATTGTTAGTTTACCCTCAATTTGATTGCTTTACTTATTATTTATTTGATTGTTTGCTTAATTTAGTGTTTAACTCTAGCATTACATCAACTTCCATGAATTTTATTATTGTTTGCTTTAATCACATTTAGTACATCAAATTCCACAAAGACGACACCGTATATTTGCGGTTAGTGGTGATCATTATCACCTAATCAAGATAAAGTGGAACAAAAAGTTCCTCTTCTTCTCTTGAAAACTCTTTAATTTGTCTATGATCATCAAACCAACCAATTTGACTCACACTAGCAATTACTATACAATTTTTTTTTGTAAAAGAAAAAAGTTTTGGATGACAGAAAGTATACATTGTACAATCGGGGAAAATTTTAAAACTAATAAGATTTACGTAAGTTCTTACAGATTACCAATAAAAAAAGAATAGTGGTAAGATTCTAACTTCTTCCATTTTTCATTTGATAAGGGTGGTAAAATTTTGTTAAAACTTAACTTACAAAGGAGTGGATTAGCATATATCATTAAAAACCTCCACTGCTCAAAACGTTTTCGTCGAAATAAAAGCTATGACAACGAGATCGAATTCTTTTCTTATAAATAGACGCTTTTGAATTCTAACCGCTATTCAATTTTGTGAATAGTAAGATCCTTTATATATAATTGGACGGTGAGAAGAAAGAGGGAAGTGTAGCTAGAATTACAGACACAAGGTGACCCCTCTCAAAAGGATAACAATACACAAGTTATGATTTGCAGTGGGAGGGGTCATGTCTGTGCTAGCATTTTCATGCAAAGACAGCAGTGAGGCATTGATACCGACGCTTATAAGACCATAGTTGGTCACGTAGAGTTACTACAAAAATTTAGGTCACATTGGATTGCAACACTCTCCAAAGAGAAAGTACTAGTCCTTCTATATAAGAGGCCAATTTTAACAAGTTATGTACACAAACCAAGATCGAGAAATAAACCGCATAATTGCATTCTCAAGATGGCAAGGATGAATTCTCCATGCAAGCATCTTGTTCTTGTTGCTTTTTTCCTTCTTTGCTTTATTTCAATGGGTGCTAGATGTAATTAAATTTCCTTTTCTTTTTCCCATTATCATCATTAAACTCTTTGAAATAAAAGTTTTTTTAGGGCTATTTCTTAATCTTTTTTGCATTCGTTTTTGGTTGCAGCAAGGAATTTGAGAGTAATTGATAAACATGAAGCAGAGAAAAATAAAGAACATAATGATATGACAACGATACCAAAAGAAAATGGAGTGGTACCGGATGTTGATGAATTAGTGGGGATGGACTATACACCAGCAAGAAAGAAGCCTCCAATTCACAATTAAAACAAAGAAAAAGGAGAAATTTTGTTGTGCAGACACAAAAATAGTTCTACTTCTTGCAGATAGAGTTTAGAACTACAAGTTTTATTAGCAGAGATATATGAAAGTTTGATAGGAGAAAAGATCAGTATTACATACATAATATGCTTGTGCAAGTGTAACTTGGAAGCATATTGCACACTTTAGGAATATAGCTAGTTTATCTTGAGGATTTTTGTGAATTAGGGCATGGACATGGGTTCACAGAACTAACTGCAGAATGCTATATACAGATGTGTATTGGGTTGTAATACCTTCAAAATTAGTTATAAAAACACATGGTACAGTTATCATTTTTGGATCTAATTGTTGGCATAATGTTTAAAAATATAGACTTTAAATTAATGTTTAGATTTCTCTTTATGGTATACTTGAAGGTTTCTTCAAGCTAATTCTATATATTGACAAATGAAGGACTTGACAAATTAAGTACTTAACCATGTAGTGACTAGATAGTATCAAAATTACAAGTTGCAGAGCTAGATGAAATCTCTAAGCATCAAATATAAAAGGGTCTAAGAACATTGCAATAGTTTATATTGAAGCTCTTCATAGACTTACTATTTCGGATTAGACTACCAAACTATTTCAGATTAGAGTATCAACGGCTTCTCCCTCTTAACAAATATTTTTTTAGATGCATACCAGTTTGACAGGTGAATTCCGTCAAAGACCAGCATGCTAACCGCTACTTATGGACTTGCTTTGATAGTTAGAAGTCTCTCATAGTTTTATTTCATGGTTTATCTCTAGCTAAAATCAATTAGATGTGCAGCTTAGATATCATTTCAAGGCAAGAGAATGATTACAAGTTCCATGGAAAGGACTTGAAGAAGAGAGATCTGGGCACAAATAAAAGCAATAGATGGCGAATTCTTTTCCAATAGGTTAATAATGAAACTTCAAAGCTAGTCACTTTCTGCAGCATTATAGCGTCATGGCACAAAATGCATATTCCACATAGTAAAACCATTATTTATTAATTAATAACTTTCTTAATTAGTTGCTTTAACATAAGACTGTTCACTCTTAGGTTGTACACCTATAGATAAATGCCGACTATTTTCATAATTGCAGCTGTCTCCTAACAGAAGAGGAGAAAAAATCAATGCAAGAAAGTTGTGTTGGAAAAATAGTAGCAATGAGAGGAAATGAGTCTATTCAACGTGGAGCAAAAGATCATATCAAACAAACGAGTAAAAGAAATTCCAATAATTTTGTGTTGATCTTTCTAGGGGGATGAATATATCATGTATATATGATGACAATGTTTTTGTTCTGTGAATTGATGGCTTTGACTCTATAACAAAGTGCCAAAACCACCTTGTTGAGAAATTTGATGCCAATTAATGGAGATGTTAATTTGGAATCATAAATCAGTAAAAGAGCATACAGTAATGCATCATAAAAAGTGTTGGCCTTTCTTACATTCTAGGACATGAAGATAATATGTGTGATTCATAGGTTATTTGATTTTTGATTGGCTGCTGCTCTAGGTTTAGCAGTTCTGGTGTACAATGCTGTTCTTCCCTCTAGATCTGACTTGTATCATTTTATAATAAAGCTATGTTGAAAAATGATCTCAATCTTTAAGACTTAAATGCTTGTATAAACCCAAGTTTTCTTAGTCTTGTTCAAGTCAAATTGTGAAACTGCTGCAAGATTGTTAATAAATTTTTGTAGGAATATTCATATAATCCCACTGCATAGTTCTGGTGAATTATACTGTACTGATAGGGTTGCAGAAATTTATGAAAGAGGCCATACCCATAGTATGGCTTAAGTATGGCTTAAACTATTTGCAAGCACGGCTCCTTTTCTTTATATAATTCATTTAAAGTCTCCCTCCCGGGCCACTTGAAACTATAATTGGATGTGTAAGTTGTAGAACTTAACGTCATAGATTCGGATCATGTTGCATTCAAAAAAGGTCTCTCTCTCCCTGTGGGCACATGGCAAAGTTGAAGCAAAGTTTTTTTTTTTCCTGAAAGGGACCACAGAAAATTTTTAAAACTTGCCTTAATTGAAGGATAAACCTTGAAAATGGCAATCAAGTTTCTTTGCAATCAACCATCAATTCTATTTGGAACCACAAAGGATACAATATCAAGCCTTCATGTTACTGTTCTGTTCTTTTTCTATGATCCACATGTGTGCGCTCCTGCGAGGAGGAAAAGAATATGGAAATACTTTCTACCTAAACCTATCTGGGGTTGTTCCCCAACAAAGCACTTTTCTGGAGACAATGCTAATCTTGAGGCATCCATTACTCATCCGGGAGTCAGCTACCTTCTCTTTCAGAGAATTAGTCTCCATCAACATGCAATTTGCAAAATCCAGTTGAGGACTATATTCTCGAGACGTGCATTGTAAAAACGCGATTTGCAAAATCCAACTGACAACTATAATCTCGAGACGCACATTGCAGAATGTTCTGCTAGTACTACAACGTAGATCTTGCATCCAGAAGGCTCTTGAGTTTCTGAACCGCAGCAGATGCAGTGGGAGATATTTCAGCCTTCTACGATCTCTCATAGAAGAGCAGGCTAGCCTTGGCCGCTAGAACGTCCACTTCTGAAACAATGTAGACCTTGGAATCTGAAAGACAGTACCAATTAGAGATGGACGGAGTGAAACTTCTATTGCCGTCTTCCTCGTTTGTCTCTGATATCTGTCTCGCGCTTCTATACACAGTATAATGCCCACCTCCTGGTCTTCCGAAGTGCTCCACGACAGAAATGAGTCTGTATAACGACAATTCAGAAGGGACCACCTGGCAGCCTGCATTGACCTATGGAAAAGAAGAAATGCATAGAAGAGACATCATAGCCAAAACCGCTGCTACTGAAAACAGGACATGAGTATTAAAGTCACAAGTTCAAATACTGATAATTTGTTTCAGAATTTCGCTTTAACATTCAACATATTAATAGCAAACAGTAAATACTAAGTGGATCTGTCAAAATTAATAGGTGCAGGCGAGATGAAAGTATAGGGCACGGGTAATGTGAGAAGTGAGTTCCAGAATAACAAGGGATCTAACGCATGCTGAAAAATTTAAAGGCTCGAGCCTCTTTACAGATAATACCAAAAGTGATGTTCCAACTCTTGCCTCAATAGAAGCAATATGCTTGGCTCTCACCTCTTAATTTTACATAGTCAATAAAGTTAGATTTTTAACCACTACAGCACTGAAAGTTGAAAAGTGGGCTGACAAATCCATATAAAGAAAAAGTCACTTATGGTACCTTGACATTAGCTTGCAAGCTCACACCTGTACATAAAGGATCTGAACAACCTTCAGTTTGCAGCAATTTTGACTCTCCAGTGATGCTTCCTGAATGGTCACTGCAGACAAATCCATCTCCCACTGATAATTTTGAGTAAATGTTTTGTTCGTAAAAGGAATTTAGCATTCTTATATCAGATTGGAAACCAAAAGATTTCCTTGGAGGGCTCGAGTTCTGACATTGCAGCCTTTTTGTCATGAAAGGATGCATGTTCAATATTAATGGAAAACCAATATGGCCCTACAATCAACAATACGCAGAGAAGTATAGGTTAAGATGGCGTCAATTTCTACGAGAATGCACAGAAACAGCAGCAGGAATTCCCATGGAAAGAAACCCATTGATAAGCCATGGAAATTTAATTACCTGAAGTTTCACTAGTTCTCCAAAGTGATTTATTGTGGCACGCTGTAAATGGAAGCATAAAATCTGAAAGCATAAAACAACTAAGATTAAAACATTTTTACAAACAAGTCAATACAAGACGATCCTCTTGAATGTAACAACACATATAAATATGCAGGAACTAATTTTCTGATTATTTGGTCAAAAGAAAAAAAAAAGGAATTTGTCAATTTGGTTTTAAAAAGTAAAACATTGCCAATATACTGTGTTTTTAAGTGGAAGTGCAGTTATCCTTACCAGGATATTTTATCTCACAAAAAAAGACTAGTCTTCACATTTCACAATAATTCAATGAATTATAGAACCTTTTAGGAGGTTTTCTAAAAGAAGAAAAATCCCCTAGAGAAAAAGGAAGACTCACATTTCCAGTTGCTTGCACCATTTTTGCGAAGCAAGGAATTCAATTTTCAACCTATCACTCACTTAATCCATGTTGTAAGATATTATTAACCCTGGAGAACATTCCTCCCCCAATTTGATACTTATAAAAATTCAACAGTAAACTGAATCCCCAATTAGACAAGCTAACACAGTTAAAAATCTATAATTTATACCTTTGGACACCGCGCTATGCTTAATTGCTTCAAAGTTCGCGAAAAATTATTGCGCCATGGTAGATTTTCAAGATTAAAACGACTGCGGCAATTGCAAGAATCTTGGTCATTACATCTTCTAAGTTCTTCAATCTGTGTCTGAAACATGAAGAGAACAAAAGGATGAAGTGGTGAGCTTGCCTGGGCAGATATGCAGCAATATCTGATATAATAAAGTAAATTCAGTGCAAATCAGGAAAAAAAAGAAGAGAATGCTAAAAAAGGATTGCATTACTTCATTTCTTTCATTATGCCCAAAGCCTTCAAGCAGCCTAATTAATTAGAAAACGTTGAGAACATAAGAATATGCAGACCAGGAATTAGAAAATCACCTCACTGTAGCCTCTTATGGATAAATACTTTGTTGCAGCAATATGCCAACAGTGGCTGCATTTGTAATTCTCAACTTGTTCAGCAGCAACGAACTTCTTCAGGCAATCCTCCAATGTACATCCAGTCATCTAGCATCACGTACAAAAGAAAATATTAATCAAGTAAACAAACAGCTAGAACAAAAAACAGCAATAGAAAAAAGGTTCTTAAACAATCAAATATGCACGTGAAATATGAAATGGAAACCGTTGTTTAACATACAATGGTGGCACCACTTCCAAGCACTGGTGAAAGAGGCAAGCTGTGAAAAAATTGAAAATTCAGTGATATCTGCAAAGAAGAGAAGCATCAAATGAAAACATAGAAAATAGGCGAAAAGGTCATAAGAGCATGTAAAATATACAGAAACTATACATTGGTTTCAAAAGTACAATTTTAAACATTTCTATGGTGTATACATTCCTCAAATATGACCAGTAGAAGTATCAACTAGAGCACAGGTACTGAGATATGTATCTGGGAAATAGATGCTGCTCAATGAAGTATAGATGAATGAACCTGAGATGAGCAACTCTGACAAGTCAAAATGCTACTAAGAATCCCATCAAATGGTCCAAGGAAGTGTTGCTCCCATCTTTTTTGCTCATTCTGGATTTCCCTTCTTTCTGGAGTAAGAATTCTACAACTAGGAGAAGTGCAAGGATTTGCCAGAGACATCTGGTTTGGAGGATAACAATCTGAAAATTCTTCTCTTAAAGAGGACAAGAGATGAAGAAATGCTTCTTCTGCATCCTATGCAAACAAAAATCTGGTTAAGTTAGGGAAATATAATTCATTATTTAAATCAATTCAGATGATTTAACTTCACCTGCTGGTTTGTTAGATTAAAATCTTGATTATACTGTGCCATTGCAAGCATCACTTCACGTGGGCTCAACACAACTCTCCTTTCTTCAAAGGCACTTAATTCTATGAAAATGAGAAACTCTTCACTTAGGTGATCAAATCAGAGCCTAATTAACTACAGATGTCATAAATACTTCAAGAAGGCAAGAAAATTACACTGATTTCAATGTATTTTGATAAATTTCCTACCTTCATGAGTGTAAGATAACTTTCTCTCATTTAATAACAGTCAAACCCAAAAGCATTAAGTATTTTTAATCTAAACAGTCATCGCAATAATGCCAAAAATTATATAAAAGAACAAAAAAGTATATGAACATTTAACATTCAGGCATAACTTTTCATATGAAATATCATGGAAAAAAAAGCAATTAAATCCACGGGAACATATGCTCCAGCCTACAACGATTCAACAGAACTTTTCATGAGACTGGATATGAAAGCACAAAGAAACGTCACATATTACTCTATTTGACAGAACTTCAATTGAAATTCAAATAACTTTTTATGTCTGAATTACCTTCCAATAGATTGGCCAACGCAACAGTAAGCTGCAAGCTTTCGTTCCATTCTCCAACGGCTGATGATTCACACTCCTTTATAACCTTTTGTAGGAAAGGTTGGAAGTATGAAGAGCTAGCTAGAGCCTGCAAAATTCCATAGGGAAAATATTCAATAAGCCGACGATATAATGATCTTTTTTCCATCAGAAATTAAGCTAAAGAATAAAAAATCACACTGACTTAATCCCACATTAACACTGAAAGCCATTAAAAAAAGAATGCAATTATACACTCTAGTCTCCAGTGAAGCATAAATCTCATATAACAATCTTGAACCAAACTATCCAAGAATTGAAATTAAATGATTCCTACTTCGTCTAAGACAATTAAAAGAACAAACATACAAACTAGATGATTTAATGACTCAAATTCAAGCAAAAAAGCAGATAAACCTGTAAAATAACATTGAGAAAGCAATTGTTTCCAAGATTTTGCAACCCAGGAGCCAATAAAAGCTTCTCCGCATGATCATCTCTCTGAGACGATAACCAAGGCAACCCCCACTTGTGGTCTGTAAACAAAGTCAAAACCAAACCAGCAACGCCCAAAACGCCACCAGCCACAGATATCTGAAACCCAGAAACAGATGAGACCCAATTTTTTGTGACCAACATAGACTTGAACCCATTCTTTAGATTCCTGAGTATTTTTTCTATTGCGTTGTCTGCTTTCATTTCCCCTATAAAGCAATTAGCTTTTTGCTATTACTATTCGCTGAACCCTACTGAATGAGTTGAAATTGCCTATCGCTAAATTGGTGTTTATAAAGAAGGTTTCCTTGCAGTTTGTGAATGAAGATATATATTTTTAATTTTCTTTCTAATGTTTATTAAACGACACCGTTGGACCACCAATCGATTTCTTTCTTCTTCTATTACGCCTCTGGTTCAGAAAGGAGCCACTAAAATGCACTTTAGTTTAAACAAATGACGGTTCTGGAATGTAACTGCACTCTACTAGCTTATCAAGTTTATTGGTTTCTTGGGAATTAAAGGACAATGTTTTGGATAGTTGGATAATATCTGTAA
>CAODLS010659438.1:0-10869 GCA_948243855.1 Flueggea neowawraea | reverse complement strand
TTTGGATATGAGTTAAATTTTGTTTTTGCTTTTTATTTTCATTTTTTATTTTCTTTTGGGTATGAGTTGTGTTTTGTATTTTCTCTATTTTCTGTTGTTTGTCAAAAAAAATTTATCTAATTTAAATCGTTGAACATGCATTATTAATCATTATGTTCTTTTAAATTTGACAATATTCTTATTTGACAATGTAATAGTTTTAGTGCTTTGTGTTTAGATATTATTGCAATTCCCTATTAATGAAATTGTATTTTTAATATTAATTATTAATTAAATATTTAATCAATCAACCATACTAAAATTATTATTTTTAAATATTCAATTAAATAATTATTATAATAAATATTGTATACTATAATTTCTAAAATATTATTTTTAACTCAAATATTAACTCAAACAAAATATTTATGTCAATATGTATTTTTATTATAATTTGTATGTTGTAAATAAATAAAATAATGAGTGAAAAGATTGTGAGTCCTATATTAAAGTATAATAAAAGGTTAACCATTAGAGAGAGATAATATGATGAGTGAGAAATTATTAGATTACTGATGTGGTAGACTCGTTAACCTCATAGAAGTGTATAATGAGTAGTGATGCCGTAATTGGGTTGGGAACGAGAGGTACTATGTATCTTGCAGGGCTAGTCTAGCTAAGTTGGCGACTGACGAGTGGCTATTTTTTAAAAGAAAAATCATATGATTGTTTAAAATTAGTTGAGTAAGAAATACTGTTGAAATACTCTAATTAGGGAAAGTTTATGATTTTTTTCCTGATATGTAACCTAATCGAATCTTGGTCAACCAAGTCAAGAAAATTAAACAAAGTTATCTGCCAACCGAGTTCGAAGAAATAGTTAATTCAGAGTGTCATGATCATAAAGTTCCATACGTTAGTTGGACCATTCGCATACGCAACCTTGTCGTAATACCAATCAATGTACACGATTTCCTTGACCAACAAATGTACAACGGTTTCGGGAGAAAAAAAAAAGGAAATGTTACCACCATATAAAAAAAGAGTAAATTTATAAAATCCTGCATGAACGATATATATATTTTGAAATATGCACTTAATCTAAAGGTAAACTTAAATGGCAGAAAATAGCCTGAAGAGTTATAAGACTTACGTTAGATCGCAGGTTCAAACTTCTCAAAATGTATTTTTTCTATTAGTTTTAATGTCTCTTAGAGTAAACGAGTTTGATTAATCAGGAAGACAAACATAATTGTAATTTAGTAGTATTGAAAGTTAAAAAAAAAAAGAGAAAAATATCCGCTCATCTTTTTTTTTTTGGTGAAACGATCCATTAATCCCTTATCTTACTTCCCCTCTTCCATGCAAATTGCTTTGGGGTTTCTTATACTGAACTAATTAATAATAGATTATCAAGTTTATGGGTACTCCTAGTGTGATTTACTACTTTTTTAATGGAGAATCCCAGTAAATTGATTTAAAACAGTCACTTCCAGAATTTTCTGTAGATTAATAAACTTTTATATAGTTATATCAAACTGATAGTTTATTAGTTTTGTTATATTTGACTATAGACATCGATAGAAGATTGAATCAATAGTGTGAATTAATGTTAGAAAAATGGGCTGATGGGCTGGTGCTTAAGCTTTAGGGCCTTAATTAATACTTACGGTAAAATAACATATTGGCAGTTAACGAGCCAAAATTAATGCTTTAGGTCATGTTTTGTTGGAGGGAGTACAGTAGTCCCTCGCATACATCATCTCCAATTAAATGGGCAACTTGCTCGTGCATATAAACAAATTAATTATCTAGTTGATCATAAAGAATTACCTAGACAATAATAGGGCAATTAGGTCTGATCAACTTAATTAATATGTATATTAATTATTTGGATCAACTAATTATAATTAGTCTTATGTTCCTGATAATGGTTGTCAACAAAGACCAAAGACAAGTGTTGTGTAGAAATTTTCATTGTATAAGTTCTTGACAACTGATAGCTGCCTTTCATGTCGGGAATTGCTTGATTGGCTGTAATGTAGACTTTCAAGTTTTTCCTCGTGACCGAATAGCATTAACATGAGTTGGCTTAATATGATTACACAAATTGAAATGGTGTTTCTTTGATTTCTTAATCAGTTTGCATATTGATAAAAACCTCCATTTTGTCAAGTAATAGGAAGAATGTCCGCTTCATTCTAACCCCAGTGGCCTCACCTAGCTATCAAAGACAAAAGATTAGGTGCTATATTTTCATTTTCAGAATGCACCCCTTATGGGTTACACTTTTCTGCTTTTCATTTGCATTATTATAACGATCCTAATTATTTTTTTAATAAAGCTATTAAGTTCTTAGTGGATTGAGTACCATTTGCTTTAATATAATTGATTTTTTTAAATAATAATTTTTGTCATATTTTAGTTAGACAACGGACTTTTACTAAATGTTGAACTTAAGTACTATTAGAGATATAAATCAAAAAGATAAATATTGTATTAGACTTGATAATAAAGTATAATATTTATCTCTGGCGTGGGAAATATTGGAAGGCACTCAATAGTCGTATTTTCTCTGCTATATCTGCAAGCTCGCTAAAAAGATTTTTTTTTTGCTTATTTTTATCATATGTGCTTTTCTACTTCGATGAATATCCGAATTTTAGTCACGTAGGGATGGATTTAGTTAGAAGTCCTTACACTATATTTATTTGGAGGAAATTGTAACTAGATTACTGGCACGTTTTCCTTTTTCCTCAATTATGTGCCAAAACACCATCCACTATTTATTGGATTAATTGAGTAAAATTTTACAAATGATCAAAAAAGTATAATATTTATTATATTCAAGCGTATTCTTATTTTTAATAGACTATAAATACAAGTCTTCATTGTATATTCAATTAATGAGTTGAATAAAGGAATAAAAGTGATCTCCCCAATTTTCTGTCTCTATTTAATTAATTTAAAATTACAAAATGCAAAGGAGTACATCAGAAAAAATGTCTTTTTTTTCTTTCTCCTTCTTTTTTAATACAACATAAACTTCTAAAAACACATTAACAACTCTATCAAAGAGAGAATAGATCGAAGATGCATAAGGCCATGTGCAACATGCTCTTCAAACAGGCTCCTTCTTGAAATGCAGGGATATGAAGCTTCATGACCTGCTCCAACAGCCTCCTATCATGGTGGCTCCTTCAACAAATTTGATAAAGTAGCTACAGTTGCTCATTGGCTTCATAGAGTCAAAAGTTGCTCTTTATGTAATATTTTATTATTTTTTTCCTCATCTTTTTCATAGTTATAAAAAATGGTAGTTGATGAACATTATTGGTAATTAAATTTATTAATAAAATAATTAAGTTGGGGACTTTGAGATAATAAATATAGAGAGTAGAATAAAATATAATTATTTAAGGAGTAAAATAAAAAACATTGTTGTAATGGCCTAAGAACTAAATAAAACTAATAAATACAAAATGTCACTTCTAAAAACACATCACCGCTTTGGCAAAACAATGTGCGGACGGTGGCTATCTTTTCCTTCTTTGTCTTTACGAATTAGTGTGTTCCTTCCTAAGAATATGTTTAAAACTGCGAGCGCATTATGAGACGTCATATTCATCATATACAGAGAGATTGATGAGTGACGAATTCACTCTACACAGCTTGATTAAGAACAAATATGTGCTGCTTCCTTTTATTGTATGTTACCACGACTAAAAGAAGAGAAATAATAATTATTCATCATTTTTCTTTTTTTCATTTCGTTCTTTAGTTCGAACAAGTGAGGAAATTATATATCATACATAATCTTAAGTTGACAGGTGAAAATTTAAATCTAATTGTGTTTTTTTTTTAAATTAAATTAGCCGTTTATAAATGAGTATGATCTCTTATTGAGCACATGCAGTTTGCTTATTATTGTAATGTACAGGCTGTACAGTATATATACCAGAGTCACCATGCGACATCTATATACGTACTCATCATGGAATAATATATGCTGCATTGATCTAAATAATACCAGTGGAGGAATCGTAGATAAAGCTCGATTAATAATCTTGGCCTTTGGGTTAAGGATAAGTAAAAGATTTCAATATTTTACATGAATATATCAACAATCAATCCATCAAAATTTAAATTGACAAGTATAAGTTGCTTTTCGTATCATATTAAGAACTAACCTATTTAAAAGTTCCGATGACACCCAAATGATGTAATTTTAACTATATTCATTAACAGAGCAATCTGTTTATGTGTGCTTCAGCTAAATGATTTTTTTCCCCTTTACTTCTGTTTTACTTGACCGAGTGTCCGAGTCCTACGATTAGTCCTACTTATTCGGAGAAAAAAGGTTGCTGGATGACACAAAATTAAGGAAAATCTCATGGCATTTATTACACATTTCAGTCTTAATTACACTGAGGAGAAAAAGAGAAATTACAAGCAAACTCAAACAAGATACATTTAACTCTCGGGAACAATTTCCCAGACCCATTGCATCCTTTCTGCTAACATAAGAAAGAACATCGAAATTCAAAAAAACTCTCAAAAAACCCTAATAATCTAATCCGTGAGAATTGTCTCACAACCAAGGTTAAAGCAACATGATCAGTATCATGCAAAAACATTGTAATGCAAAAAATAAAAACCTTATTGTAAATAAATTCTCACGGAAAAACTTCCGCTTTGCAGGAAGATTGGTTGTGTTTCTCGAGAATGGTTTGAAAGAGAGAGAAACTGATTAGTTTTTTACTTTTAGTAGATTAACCTTCATTATTGACACATATAATGTATAAATGGAGACTTCTCTCACATGAACTTGAGAAAGGCAAGTCTTAGGTTTTTGACAATATCCTTCATTTTCATGGAGTATTCAGTGTCCATCTGCACAAGAAAATGGAGAGCGATCATTTATAACACATTTTTAACTTCCAATGAGTCTTTTAGAGGAACTTCAGGTTCACATATATATTTCTCAGATCAAATGAAAAAAATTTGTAAAAACGGTTTGGTTAAACGGTACTCAAGAGTATTGCTGTTTAAAAAGACCAGAATTTAGTATATTTTCAACATACAATATTTAGCATTTGTGTCACTTTGTTTTTTTTACTATTCAAAAAACTGTTATTTACTATATATTATTAATTACAACCTTAATGGTGTACTCCCTAAACAAGCCCTTAAAAGGAAAATATGCATACCTTAGCGATTATGGTCATGTCGAGAGTGGAATTCCCAAATGGCAAGACGCTGCTATTGATTATAGAAAGATGAAGATTCTCTACTTCGTTGAGTACCTTGAGTAGGATTCCTTGTTGTTTTTCGCAGTGGATGCGAATAAGCACATCATCATCTGAAGTCCTTGCTTCAATCTCCGGGAGCGCCAAATCGGATTGACCAATATCAGAATTCTCGTCACATGAAGACGACTCATCACCAGCAGAAATCTGAGATTTCTTGACCAGAATCACTGATTCCATTGTTTTCTTCTTCGTCTGTCTCTCTAACTCCGCCACTCGTTCGTGAAGTTGTTTCACGTGCTTGATTGCTTCTCCAAGTACAGATGCTTTATCCATCTACCACCAAACAATAGAAAACAATTTTAATATTTTTAAGCATATTGATGGTATGCAATTGCTCCATATGTTAGTTATAATCTTGCCGAGAAGGATAAGTTAAAAAGTTTAAACTGTTAGGAAAAACTCAGATTCATAATACCTTCTTCAAGCCGGGAACAACGGCCAAAAGAGCGATGAAGCGTTGACTAAGCTTTTCTCTACGCTTTCTCTCGGCAATTATATGGTCTTGTGCATGTGCAGGAGATCTAGTAATTGAATAAGACCTCTTAGTTCCAATATTTCCAAAATTTTTGTTCTCAAAAGGATCAGCCTCAGGTTGAAACTGCATACTCCCTGGAGATGCAACCTTGTCCTTCGGCTTTACTGGTCCAGCAAGATTCCTGTAGAAATTCTGTGTATTCACGGTTGCTGAGTTGTCAAATGAAAGAAATTGTGGTGTGCAATTAGTCTTTTTTAGTTTCGTTGGTTTTTCTGTGCTGGTCTGATCAGATGTTTCAGTAATTGTGGAACCACTCGTAGTGTTGGTTTTGGTGTTGAGAGTTGGGTAAGAAGTGTAGCTCTCATCAGAAGAGAAAGATTGTTGAAGGCTTCCCATGTTTTGTGCAGTGAAACCAGATGCAAGATAGTTGATTTCACATTGGTCAATGAACTTGTAATCATCCATGCCCTGCACAATCAACAACCCCAAAAAAAACCCAACAAAAGATTTTTTACAAAAGGGTTGTTCATAGAAATATTATTTGATTTATGCAATGGAGTATCTTTAGTAGTACATACCAGTTCAGTGAACCATCTTGATGATGCCATGTCCATAGCTTTAGAGCAGCTTTTGGAAGATTGTGTTGATCAAGCTGATATCTGATTATATATAGAAAATGGAGAAGGAGCAAATCAAGTCATTAGTTACTTATAGAGTTTAGATTAGTTGAAAAAATGAAAGCCTAGCTATACTAGGATCCAAAAATTAATTACAGAATCAAGAAAATTAACTGGGAACTAATAATGAGACGACACACGGTGTCAAAAAATCATTTTCAAGCCTCAGTTTTATCAATCCGTACAAAAGAAATGCAAATGAAGTTAAATATAAAGTTGAAGACCTTAAAAGTCTATGATTGCTTTCACAAGAAAAGTGGAAAATCAGTTTTTAGATATTTTGCTTACATTGTTAAGGTTTAGAAGACTTGTAGCTCAAGTGCCCTAGAAACAGGCAAGGAAGCTATTTATAAGTGTGTAGATCCAATTCATCTCCTCTTCTAAGTCTTACTCCGCGTGTGACTATTTTGTCCTTATCTTACGTTGTCCATGTCCGAATCAAGAGCTGGCAATTTCACCAACGTCCCCAGCTATTTGGTGAAATTAATTTTGTAGGGTGATTATCAAATAATGCATAATTATTTGAATGAATAAAGAATTAGTAATTTATTCACATCTAAAAAATATTATCTGTTTAAATTAAAATTTTATTAATATGTTCAAACAAAGCACACTCTGGTAACTATATGGTATGAAATGAAAACATGAAAAAAAAATTACTGATTCGTTGGTCGGAGACAAGGAAATTTGACCCTAAACAAAAGGCAAATTGACATTAGTTGAGACCCAGGAAATATTGGGAAAAGGTAGTAATATATTTCTTGTCTTAACTGGCCAACCCGGCTTTCAAGTCCATCTACAACCCATCAGAAAATATTTTAAGCCATTGAATGAAAGTCAGAAAATATTTTAAGCCATTGAATGAATGTTTCTTCCAGTCTGAATATACGAATTTTGGCATTATCCGATGGTTTTCTTTATTTATGGGTGGGTTTACTTCCATATTCCGAATGATTGCAATCATCACTAGTTTCAGTATTTTGTGAACAAATCATTATCTGTGAAAAAAACAATAAAAATGTTAGAGAATGTGGTTATAATTAAATTTTACATTTTAATTGTCAGCTTAAACTTTTAAATAAATTATTTTATGAGATAAATTAGTGCAGTTAATTGTTAAACGGTTTGAGTTTTTAATTGGCTTTCACTTGAGATTGTGTGTTACGAAATATGGTTATACTTATCATTATCTATTAGTTTAACATTTTACATGAAATGGTTGATGATAAAAGGACGTCAAAAAGTTATTTCATGACATAATTATTAAGTATTTCTAAAAACATGATACTTGTTCTGTTAATTCATTTACAGTAATAAATTTTTTAAAGGAATTTTTTTAGTTCAATTTAATAATCATTTTTCAAAAAATTAAAAAATTAGCTGAATTCCAAAAATTTATATCCTTATTATCTATTATCTGATTCTTTTCTAGATATTTATTATCTCATTCCACAAATATAAATACTGAAGTGAGAATTATTTTAAACAATCTTCTCATAATAATTAATTTAATTAAATCTTGTTCTACCAAAACAAATGACTACTATTTATTGTGAAACAAAGGCAAAATATTCAAAAGGCGGAACCAGAAAATTTAGCTTAGGAGCGCCAAAAATAATATAACATTTATCATTGTCCATATCGTCATATCATAGATAACTCTTTTAGGTCCAATTAAGTATATAATATTTTGATTATAGTTTAGATTTGAAAGTGATATTTTGAGTTTGTATCAAATGAGATTGAAAAAATGATACAAAGACTTAAATTTAAGAAACTAATATATGGATAGAAAATAAAATAGGGATTAAAAAGAGAAAAAACAAAAAAATGGGGTTATAAAACCTAAGTATATATGATGATATATAGAACAAATTAAATAAAAGTCTCTAAGAAAATCATCCTAAACCTGATTTTAACGTTTTAATTAATGTTTGTTTTTCTTCATTGTCCTTTTTCTATATCAGTCTATTTATTTTTTTAGAGGACCAGATATACACTTTATGATATAAAGATCCTACATGTGTAATGTTGGAAGTTTGGGGGGACCAAGGGCCCCCTGGTGCCCCCTTGTTCCGCCATTGAATATATTATCTCTAATTGTGTATATATAACTAAATTATGAGTATAATTTATAATTTTCACATTGTAGTTATAACATACTTTTATTTAGGATTTTTTATGAATAGTTAAACTGCAAAAGTATTGAAATTTTAAATTATTTTTTGACTATTTTAATTACTATTTTTTACCGACAATTTTAATTTATCATGACTTAGCAATTAAGTTGACGGCACTCGTGGGATAGGCAACACAATTGTCTATATGAAGGGATTTGTCATCACAAATTCTATCGTTTTCGCCTCCCTCAAAATATAATTTATTGGTAGGTCTTTTATCAAAATTAATTAATTATCTAAGGCTGGATTTTCCATTCTTTAATATGTCGACTTTAGTTTCATTATGTTTTCACACATAAATTGGTAGAAACTTGAAATGAGCCCATATTATTTTGCATTTGCAGTAGTATTTTTATCCTTTTTTCTGAGAAGTAATTTAGTCTTTGTTTAAAATCTTGGCAGAAGGCATCACTGTTTTTCTAAAAAAAAAATGCAGATAGTAGGTCGTCATGGTATTGGCCTGGTCATAATTGGATGATCCATTTTTCACTTTCCGACTAAAATCTAAGCAAACTATAATTAATATTATGTAAAATTAGTTCTTCAAACTATATCTAGTTTCATGTACAAGGCAATGAATTAATCTATATATATATATTAGAAATTTTTTTCCAACTTTTGATAAGTGGCTTATTCTTTTATTGATATTTGACTTTTTATTTTTCTTTCAAGTAATTTTTAATTATTAATGAATATTTGGTAATTCTCTATATATTATATTCAATTACTTTTTAAGCTTGTTTTAGTGACTAATTAATGTTCTTTAATCGTCTAAATATTATAAGAAATTATCGATCATCAAACATTTAGCATTTTATGATGGAAATATTATATTTAAAGAGTCAAAAATAGTGGACTCAAAATATAAAAAAGATTTAAAAAAATGATAAAGTATTTCTTGCCTCCCAAGCACTTCTAAAAATTTCATATTTCAATCACTTAACATCAACTTTAACTCTGCTGAATAAGAACTTTATATTTATTCAACTCATTTTGGTGAATGTTTCATTACTTTAGAAGTTTTTTTTGAGCTTTTTGTTTTTTTAATAATTCAATTATGTGTTTTGTTTGAAGAAAAATTATAATTTATTCATGTAATTTTAAAAAGTCTATTTTTTTGGCCTCATAGTTATTTTTGTATCTAAAATTGAGAATAAAAAGATTGTGACTTCCTAATTTTACAATTGATCTCTTTAATTGTATGATAATAATTGATTATTTAATACCGTTGTTAATTTAACTACAAATATTTTCTTAATATTTAAACTCACAACTAATTTAAATCTCAATCTAAATTTTTCAATATGATCAATTAAACTAATTAAAATATATAATTTATTATTATTTAATTGTTATTTCTTAAAATTGTTTTAAATTTTTAACAATAATATTATAATTTTTCATCTGTAGTACGGAAACTATACTAGTGTATCGTAATAAAGGAGCTACCGTGATTACTGATTAGGAGATATAAGCTTTGTTGAACCAAGAGTGGTTAACATTTGGATCCCTTTAGGTTTTGATGATGAACAAAATTGAGTTTGATACTTAACATTATATGTGTGTCCGTGGATGTTTTACTCGAGTAACAATACACTTAACTCGAGTAATCAAAGTAATCCAGAGACAAGAAGCAAACTGGACTTGCAAAGACAAATGAGAAGACAATTTAACCCGAGTTATCATAATAAATAACTGAGTTGAAATATCAATATATAACTCGAGTAAATGGATGTTATAACTCGAGAAAAACAAGTTGTCCAGAAGAACCAAATGTCCAGAAGAAAAATGAACCATCAGACTTGGAAATTCAACTGAAGTAAACTTATTTCATAACTCGAGTTGTTAGGGGACCATATAACTTGAGTTACATGTAATTATAACTCGAGCAAGCTACACATCTCATGCACGATTCAAGTTCCTCTACCCGAGTAATTTCATATACAACTCGAGCTGTCCAGGTGGTTTATAACTCGAGTTAAATATATCGATAACTCGAGTTATTTATTCAAAGTATCAGAGGCATAAATCCAACTAGACTATCATATCTCAGAACTTGAGTAATCCAATAAAACAAGAAGCATGAAGAATAAGGCTAACTCAAGTTACATATTTAATAACTCGAGTTATCATTGAAGACAAAATAATTATACCTAGGACTGACAAGATCAGAGTTCAAATGTCGAAAGTCAGTGATCTCAACGGTCACATTCATGGATAACTCGAGTTAGGTTAATGAATAACTC
>CAODLS010659425.1:0-24490 GCA_948243855.1 Flueggea neowawraea | reverse complement strand
ACGACGGTCGAGAAACCATTTCAGTCGAAGATCTAACACTTTCGTCCCAAAAATCAAAATATTTGTAAAATTACGATTTGGTCCCCGACCTTTGTAAAATTACACTTTAGTCCCTAAGACCTCGAAAATTAATAATTAATTCCCAAAAATTCTAGAAATTAATAATTAACCCAAAACTTTTAGAATTTATAATTAAATCCTCCAACTCAATTTACAACTAAAACCTCAATTTTCTCAAATTTACCAATAACACCCAACTTTTTCCAAAATTACAAATTTACCCAAGTTCTTCAAAATTACAAATCTGTGACTATGCATAATATCAAGTTCAGTCCCTTAATTTATTCAGAGAAATCAAAAATTTACAACTTAGTGATTTCGTTACAAAAACACACCAAATTGTCCCTAATCCCAAACCAATCATAACCCAATAGTTTCAACCATATCATTCAACTCAAAATCACCTAAGGAGTCCAAATCTAACCTCGGTTCATCAAAAAACCGAACCAAACGTCCAAAACCAATTCGGACCGAAATACCATTTTCATCAAAAACCCCTCAAATCTTCCATTTCTAACTTAGATTCATGTTCTTTCAACTCTCCCCATCAAAACCCCATAAAAATCCATTTGAAAACCACCCAAGAATCACTTCAAAAGCCCATAATTACCTCCGACCGAACCCATACAAACACCCATGAAAAATAACAAATAAAGAGGAGAGAGAGATAGATTACCTCGGGTGGGTATTTCGGTCGACAAGGAAGAGAGAGAGACGAGAGAGAGAGATCGAGATGAGAGAGAGTTAAGAGAGAGAGAGATAACTTTGGTGTTGTGAGGAAGAAGAACAGAAATCATGCAGAAGAGAAGAAAATTTGGCTGCTGGGTTTTAAAATCCCCACCAAACGACATGTCGTTTGCTACCAAAGGAGTCAACTCCAGACAAGTCGAACGACTTGTCGTTCGCGGCTAGAATCACGAGCACGAACGACCACGTTTACGAGCGAACGACAACCCTCTACTCCAGCGAACGACGTGTCGTTTTCTTATCACCCGAACGACATCGCATACACACGCCAGACGACACGCCGTTTGGACCAAACGCTGAACGACCGGTAGTTCGCTCTCTTATTTCCAGATTTTTGTTTTCATTTTTAAACCATTTTTCACTTAATCAAAAAACTTCCAAATCATTTTTAAACTTTATTAAATACCCAATTAACATTTAAAACTCAAAATTAACTCTTTCAATTTCAAAAATAAATTTTGAAATTTAATGAATTTTTTTTGAAATAATTAATAAAAATTAACAAAATATTCACTTACTAAAATAAATTAAAAATAATAATTCTAATCAATAAAATCGACAAAAATTTGACCATATCAAATTTTATAAAACCAATAAAATATATACCATTGATTACAAAATTAACAAAAATTCATTTAACAAAGAGGAAAAATTTACCAGAAAAATTCGATCGGAAAAAATACGGGATATTACACTAACCCACAGACTTTTTGTATGCGATATGATAGTCTGGGATATATATATTATATATGATTCTAATTAAGATAAAATTAATTAGAAGTAATATAAAACTTCTTTAAACCATTTCTTTGTGGTCTAAATAAGTAAAATTACAAGAATACCAACTTATAAAAAAGTAATATGAAAATGTATGCCTAATGTCATTATCAACTATAATCTGCATGCATGCATGCATGTATGAGTGATATGAATATATAAGGAACGAAGGAAACAACAAAATTAGCGACTCTAGCGGTTTCCACAATGCCTTCGCATTTAAAAGAACCGACTAAGCGTCTTTTTGAACACTCTAATCGCTGTCCCCAATATATATTATTAATGCCATACATGTATTATGATATATAATAATATGTACCACTGGCCAAAAACACTATAACAATATTAAGAACAATATCATTTTTGTCTTGACAAACTATATACGTTTAATCGATACGTATCACTTGAAATTAATTCAAAGTGGTTGAGTGTATTATTAAATATAAGATCTAATTTTTAACTCCTATTATTAAAAAAATGCATATGATCTTGAACATATCACAAACGACATATTTGAAGAGCTATAGTATCTCTTTGATTGGTTCAAATCAAGCGTAGCTCTGAATCATCTGATCAAATTGCATCTTCTCTTTCATATTTTGTCTCCCTTGTTTCTATATATAGTGGCATAAAACCCTATCTCAGAAAGGACCTAACATTCTACGTAATAATGTCGGATCTTCATTGGACAAGAAAGAAAAATATTGTTGAATCTTCAACCATGAAATTATGCAAGTGTTATAAGTAAAGGTAAACACTCTAAGAATTAGAGAGTGATTAATTTGGAATTGTTATTTGTTATGTTAAAATCTTTTCCTCTCTCCTAATTCTTAAATAAGAAAGGTTGGCGTATATGAGCTTTTTAGTTGGAGTAAGTGGGGAGAGATTATAAAAGTTCTCACAAAGTGAAAAAAAAAATCTTATTTGGTTGAAAATAAAATATGAACGTTCCAGAAGTTGGACATCCAGCTTCCTTAATACTAAGAAAGTAGTTTACCTACCAAAACCTAGGTAACTTTTTCTTAAGGAAATTGAATGTTTTTTCAATTTTATCCTTAAACTTATAACATAAAGAATTGACTAGTTAATATTAGCATAAAATTGGCATTATTAGTATTAATTTTTTAAGAATTTAAATTAAAAATATTAACTTTCGTTAGGAAGTAAATTGTCTATATTATATATTCCGAAAAATTAATTCTTGAAAAATACAACTTAGGAGGTATACTTCTCAGAAGGTTTAATAATATTAACCAAACGAGGCATATATGTCAAGTACATTTGAGTAAATATAATTATCATGCGATATTTATAAATTTGTCGTCATCCTTCCTATGAGTTATTTTTTGGGTAGAGTTGGGCTAAATTTTAAAATGTTATTAAAGCCATCTTTTCTTGATTTTTGGATAGTGCCAGGCACTCATCAAATGTCTAATCTTGATTTATGTGGCCTTTTGCCCATAGATATCTACGCCTACTCATCTAGAGTTTCCTACTGAGAAAATGTAGTTATCATGCTTTATAATTGTCATGCGTCATTTATAAATAAGAAGGTGTTTTTGGAGATGGAGTTAGAGTTGGGCTCAATTTTAAGTATGTATTTCCCAATTTTTTTCCCTTTTATAGTTATGTTAAGTTGGTTTTAACTTACAGTTTTTTTTTCTCTTAAAAAAAAAACTTACAGATTTTTTTAACTTCGATATGGGTAGAGGTGTCCACCATGGGGTCCTCTCTCTCCATTCTTGTTTATTCATTGCAGATGAAGGGCTCAAATGCATGCTTGATAAGGCTATGGAGGTTGGGATTATTGACGATATTCCTGCGCCAAGTTTGTCTTCTGACATTTCATTCCTATAGTTTGTCGTTAATAATTTGCTCTTCATGCCTATGAATGTGGAGAAACTTGGAAATATGCAGCAAATACTTTGGTGCTTTGAAATTAAATATACCCTTAATATTTGGTCTCAAGAATGACACTCCAAATGGGGGTGAATTAGAATTTTAGAGAATTTAAAAACTTTCTTTTGCAAATTAAGATAAATAACAAAATTCTTTTCAATAAAAAATAAGTCAAATGCAGAAGCAATCAAATATCAAATATCTAATTCACAAACAATATAAAGTATATGTAAATCAAAATAAAAAGAGTAAGGGAAGAAAAAACAAAGCTGAAAATTTTTAGTAGTTCGGTCATTATTGACCTACGTCCACTCCTCTAGAATCCCTAAATAATTTTAATCAACTATCTTATCACTTCTGGGTGTGGAGGGAAACCGTTACATTTCTCTTATTTTCAAGGATCACAAAGAAACATTTACAACTTCTAGTTTTTGCAGGAAACAAAACAAGGAAAATCTCAAACTCTTTATTTTCAAAGGCTCAAGAAGAAAACCTATTCAACCCTCAATTAAATACTTTGATTGTTACAACTTACACATTGTGTTTCCAAAACACAGATTTAAAACTCAACCCAACTCAAATGTGATTGCAAGTAAAATGGCTCAAATGGGTAGAAATGTAGAAAAAGAGATCTAGAGAGAAATTAAGATAACAAAGTTTGCCCAAGGTTTCTCTTACTTCTTTTGATTTTGAAGATGCCTATTTATAACCTTCTTAGAGTTTGTGACCCTTGGAATCAATAATATAGTTGTTGCAAAATAAATCCAAATGTTGCACAATGTTGACATCATTCCTTTTACATGCTTAGAGCTTTCCTCTACGTGCTTAGAGTCCATCTTGAATACAATACATCATTTATGGAACGTTTCTAAGTACTTAGATAAGAAGTTGTGTGCTTTAGACAATAAGCTAAGTCCTTAGACTAGAAGTTGTGCGCTTTAGACCAAAAGCTAAGTGCTTAGACGAATTTTTCAAGTTTGCACCATGAATTTTGTTAACATCATCTAACCATGGACATTCAAATTCAAATCCCGAGGAGTGTCATAGCGGATTGTTTTGTCTTCAAGTTCCGGTCTACATGCTTAACAATTTGTACTAAGTGGTAGTTCTAAGTGCTTTAGATAGAAGCTAAGTGCTTAGATGCCATTTTTCGGAACTGCAACATTTCAACACTAGTTCTAAGTGCTTGGACCTAGGCTTAAGGCATTGAGAAGCCATTTTACTTCAAACGTGAGAAAAACCATATTCAAGCCTAAGCTCGACCACGTGCGTAACTCCATATCTATGTACGTAAGGCATCCTTCAAACCACAGTCTAACACGTTTTCATCTTTCATGGATGTTTTATTGTCATCATCATCAAATCCAAATTCAACACTTAAGATCACTTCTATAAGAGTTTTGTTATTGGCATTCAACTAAATGATCCACTGTTAACTGAAATAGTCTCCATTTTGGGTAGCAAAATTGAGAAGTTTCCGCTTAAGTACTTAGGTCTTCCTTTCGCAAATAGATCCTTATCATCGAAAGAGTAAGAATTGATAGTGACCAATTAAGTTCAACTCACAACTTGCATTGTGGAAAGGTTCTTTCTTCTTTCTAGTTGGTCGTTTGGTTTTGCTGAAGTCTACTCTTGTAAGGTAAACCCATTTACTTCATGTCCTTAGTTTCTATGTTTGATGCAATCTTTCGGAAAACTAGATGAAGCAATTTCTTTAGAGTAGTGATGTTTGATGCCCTTCAGATGCTTTTCTCTTCTGATATTGAGTTTGATGCATTGTCTCCGGCTCAGTCGGCTCACTCCGTTGCCTTGTTATCCTCTACTGATCTTTGCTTTGAGCAGATCCAAAGCAGTATTGATCGTTTTTCCTTGGCGACATAGACTACGCCAAAATGAGCAACTTGAATTCAACCAGTTTCAGCAACAGGTTTAATGTCTTACTTTTTGTTGTAATGATGTTGATGTGTTTATTTAGAAATTCTCATCTTCTGCTTATGATGTCCGATATTTTACAACAAATTTTGGCTGTAATGATCAGTCTTTGAGCCCCACCAAGGAGCTCTTGTTATGCCATACGGTCATCTTCTCCTAAGAGCAGGATTTTTTAGTTGGTTGTGTTTGCACAATAGGTTGCCATCGAAATCTTTTCTTTACCAAAGGAATATTATTGATATTGAAGCAATCAATTGCACCCTCTTTCTTAAGGACCAAGATTATTTTATCATTCACTGTCAGTTTGAAGGTAAGTTTGGTAGCGTATGCTTTGCCTTTTTGGTTTCTCTAATTATGCTTTTTCCCACTCAACTAAAACAATATATAGAGGGAGATGATTATCAGGTCGTTATAAAAACATTTTTGGCTCACTCTTGGCAATTAATAGCGTGGAAAATTTGGGAAGTAGGAATAGACGTATTTTTTCAGGAAGCTCAGAGCATGTTTACTTTGGAGAATTTCCATTATTTTTCAGAAAATTAGAAAACAAACATGAAAAAATTGATTTTTTTTAAATCTCTATATAAAACAAGGTTTTGCATTTAATCTCTATCTAAAACACACTCTAAAGAGATACACTTCCTCTTCTCTCTTGTTTTCTATAAAAAATTTATTGAGGAAATTATCCAACATCTTTACTTTGGGTATTTAAATTTTAGAAATAAAAAACCAATCTAAACAATCACTAAAATACAACACACTCAATTTTAATTTCCAGAATGCATAAATGTTTTTGACGCGCTTTCTCTCTCCTCTCCCCTCATTGCTCTCTCGCGTTTCTGTTCTTTCCTCTTCTTCCTCCTCACTCTTCTCTCTGCGAATTGGCTTTTCTTCTCCATCCACCCACCTTATCAGCCTCTTCTCTTCTTTTATTCTTTTTTCTGCTCTTGTATTTCAGTCTGTCTTCTTCTTCTTTTTGTTGTTTGAGATTTGATGAGGGAGATTATGGTGGGAAGCTATTCTGGTCAACGACAGCAATGATGCGTGAGAGAGAGATCAAGACGAACGAGAGAGCACATTGTTATTTTTTTGAAATTATATCTTGACCACTTGAATATTTGGTAATTACATATGTTTGTTCTCATTTTGTACTCATTGGTAACCGAGTTGTTCTCGTTTTGTAGTCATTTGTATTTAGTTTGGTCTCATTTTTGTATTCATTTTCATATTTGCAAAATTGAGAATAACTCATGCTCATTTTGTACTCATTTTGAATATAGTATATGAGTATATTTTGTTCTTATTTTGTGCTCTTTTTTTGTATTTTGAAATTCTAAGTACAATTTGGTCTCTAGTTGTACTCATTTATGACATGTGGTCAAACTTCTGACGCGGGGTCAAAAGATCAAATTTTGGATTATAAATTGTGGTATTTTTGTGTATATTTTGAATGTTATTGCCTTTCTAAAATTTAAATTGTTTTTTGGAATATTTCTGAGCTTTTCTGAAATTTATTTGTAGTTTTCAAGAATGACATATTTTTTAAATATTTTCAATTTTCACAAAATAAAAACAAAACTGAAAACAAAAAAATATTGGAAATAAAAAAAAAAATTGTAGGTTTTTAGAGGAAGAACACTCAAGAGACTAGAAATTGGTCTGCTTCTTTCATTTATTTACCTTATATTTACATAAACATCGATATAGAGATTTTTTTGCTAAAAATAAGAAAATAATTTTGACTAAATTCAAAATTTATTAAAAATTTGAAACATTTAAAAATAATTAAAACAACTAAAATCTAGATTTTTTTATCTTGCTTGACTTCGTCTTCTTGTTTAACTGTTTTTTACTTGACTTGTTCTTTCTTTTTGCACTTGTCTGAATCACCTAAAGAAGCATTTTTCAATGCTCCTCCTTGCTTCTTTAGCTGTAAAAAAAACTTTTTGTTAAGAGTATCAATCATTAGTATCCCAATATGATTTGTGTCTTTACTCTTAGACGCCTCCTCCCGGTGATGAACTTTTTCTTTACTAATTTCAGGCATATGAACAACATTTGAATTTTCTTCACTCCTGTCAACTTGGTAGTTTGTCAATCAATGGAAAAACTTCTATTTTTGATCATTTGAACTTGAATCATTTCAATACCAATAGAATAAAAAAAACGCAATGATCCTTCTTGAATAAGAAAGAGTTATCTTCGGATCATCAACTGTCCAACAGTTAGCAAAATTTGATTTATCTGAGGAACTAAAACTACATTACCAATTAATTGTGTACCTTTGCAAGTTTGGATAGCTACACTAGCAATTCCAATGACTTAAATACTATTCCATTCCCCAACTGATTTTAACTGAAGTGTCCAGGTTGCAAAAAATACCTGAATTTGATGACATGTGATTTGTACATTCACTATTCAAAAATTATGAAGAGCAATCATCAACCCTTGCAGAGCCATGAAAAGATATATCGGCTTTGTGTGTGCATGATTTTCCTCCAAGGTTTATTTATCTGGCTGGCTCTTCGTTTTATTGAAGGGCTCAATATGACCCATCTTCTTGCAAGAAGTGCATTGCTTGTTCTTTCAACGATCATTTTTTGAGTGATTAGTTTTCCGGCAAAAGCAGCAAGTAAGGAAGGTTCTCCTTCTAGGCAATGTGCTAATTATGTCAGTTACCTCAATTAAATTTCAAATTTTGAAAAATAGAACAACATAATCTAAATTTTACAAATACCAACACGGAGAAACTTTTGTTGAAAAATGCCACATTTTTTTGAACTAAAGATTTTTGGATACATTTGAAGACATTTAAAATCTGACATTTTTGCAAGAAGTTTCATGCGTGTTTTTATTTGAGAGAATATGTTTTGCTGTAAAGTTATTTGTCAAAATCAGTATTTTAATTTCGAATAAATGTTAAATTTTTGGATTAACTACATTGTAGCCGGCACTATCCAGCTTTTCTTACAAACTTACTGTACGCCAAATGTTAACATGTTGAACGGATTGGTCAGTTTTTGTATTAAGTCCTTTCACTCTCCCTTTTTCACATTTGCTCATTAATTTCTCTCTCTCTCTCTCTTATGTTTGTCGTCTCCCTCATCTTCCTCCTCTGTCCGTTCACTCCACCTCCATTCCAGTACTCTGCTGTCGCCACCGCTCGACTGTTTGTTCCTTTTTTTGCTCCTCGTCTTCTACCTTTTCCCTCTCCATCTCCTCCTCTCTTATTTGGTTCTCTTTCTCTTCTCGTCCTCGCGTTCTTTCGTTCGTTCCTTTCCGGCACTCCATCGTCGCCGCAAATTGCTTTTCTCTTGTAGATATATCCTTTCCCCCGACGACTTCTGTCTCTCTTCCCGTTGATTTTTCATGCTTTGTTTCTTTTGTTCAACGACGCTGCTCCTCAGCCTACGTGTATTCACTCGCCTCTTTAGGTTTTTTTGGATGATCGAAGGCCAGATCTGGTCTCCTAGAGGCCACAACCAGATCTGGCCACTAGAGTGGCGGCTAGGGTTTCAAAGGAAACCCTAGCTACCTTGTTATTTCTTTTTTTTTTTAAATTTTTGTGATATTATTTTAACAATTATTTTTAAATGTTAAAAATTTTAAAAAAGGTTAAAAAATGTTAGAATTAATTTTAAAATTTTCGTAATATTATTTTAAAATTTATTGGAATGTTAAAAAAGATATTTTAAAAATTTATTCAAGTTTTTGTTGAGTTGATTTTAGTTGTTTTTTTAGGTTTTAAAAAGTTTATGCAGTGTTGATTTTAGGTTGATTTTAAGTTATTTTTAAGTTTTAAAAAAATTTATGTGGAGATGATTTTTTGTTGATTTAAGAAAGTTTATGTGGAGTTGATTTTAAGGTTTTAATTTTTTTTGTAGAATTGATTTTAGGTTGATTCTAAAAAATTTATGTAGAGTTTATGTGGAGTTGATGTTAGGTTGATTGTAAGGTTTTAAAATTGTTGAGTTGATTTTTAGGTTGATTTTATGTTATTTTTAGGTTTTTGAAAAGCTTATGTAAAGTTGATTTTAGGTTAATCTAACAAAAATTAATGTGGAGTTTATGTGGAGTTGATATTAGGTTGATTTTTAAGGTCTTAATTTTTTTTGTAGAGTTGATTTTAGGTTGATTCTAAAAAAAAATTATGTAGAGTTTATGTAGGATTGATTTTAGTTTTTTTTTAGTTTTTCAAAAAAAATAAATAAAAGATTTTAATTTTTTAAATAAGTTTTTAAAAATTTTATTACATGTTGATTTCTAGTTATTTGGAAAAAATTTAGGTTTAAAAAAAAGTGAAAATAGAGTAATCTAAAAAATAAAAAATGACTAAAATGAAAAAAATAATAAAATACAAGGACTAAAACTGAAAAAATATTAAAAACGAATCATAGTTAAAAATGCAAGAAAAATGGCCTTTTGCAATATGAGATGTAAGAAAAATAGGTTGTATAGTAAGATGTAAGAAAAAAATAGTATAGTATGAGATGAAAATAAATTAGTAATCTATTTATAATTAATTGTTTAAATGGACTTATTTTTGTAACTTGCCCTAAATTTTTCCCTAGGCAATTGAAGTAATTGCGTAGAGCCCCATAATTTGGGGGCCCACTATATTTTAATATTAATATAGTAACTTAATGTTGAATATTTCATTAAAAATCATAAAAAATAGTTTAAAATTCATTTGTATTCTATGATGTCTCAAGCAAAGATTAAATGGATATGCTACATCATCAGTTGAAATCATGTATTGAAGGACACTAAATATAAAAAAATGGCTAGTATTTTAAAAAGAAAACAAAAAAGTTAAAATGAGATATATAAGTTCCTCTCTCGAGTACTGCAGAAACGTATAAGTGGAGGCGGCTCTCCCAACATTGTAAGCTCCATATACAATACCATAGATTCTGCGATGATTTGAACCTGAGTAATTTTTTAAAAGATCCAAGCCCTCATATCTCAGACCAACAAATGTTGGTAATTTGATTAGTAATTTCACATCTCGAAACATAAAAAATATTTTCAAATAATACATTAGAATTTAGTACTCTTTTTATATATCTTTGTATAATTGTTTGACTGACATAATTTAATTATGTTTTACACTATGTAACTATAGTATTTTTTTTCCCACAAAAGAAGGTGTAATAAAAAAATTTGGATATATCATCCTATTTATTTTTTTGAATAAATTTCATATCGAAATGGCCCAAGACTATTATCTCGCTTAGGGTCCTAAATAGGACCGAGGCTGCTTTGGCTACAAGGAGGGAACGATCTATTTCTTTGAAAGTAATATTTTGCTTGAAATGCTTCTTCTATGGAGTTCTTCATGTTCTTTGACGTTCTCTCCTCATATGCTCGTAAAGAATGCCACTAATTCAGTAATTGACAATTGGCTTAGGTTTGTGATTCTTCAATAGTAACAACTTAATTTGGACTCAAATTTATCTATTAGTAGAATTTTTTGAACACTACAAGAAAAAAGAGATTTTGCGACGGAATAAATTCGTCGCAAAAGCAACAAATTCCGTCGCAAAAGCAACAAATTCCGTCGCTAATTGATTTTGCCACCACTTTCGGTTGCAAAAAGCCTCATTGCTAAAATGTTTTTGTGACGCAAAACATTCCGTCTCTAAATTTTTGCGACGGCAATATTTTGTCGCAACGGCTAGTTTGGAAGCAACTGTCCCTTTCTTACGACGAAACATCTTTCGTCGCAAATTTTTGCGACGAATTCGTCGCTAAAAAGTTTAACATTAGCTCTGCCCTTTTTGCTATGAAATCATCGCAATTGTTGCTTCGAACTTTTTTCGTCGGAAAACGGTCTTTTTCTTGTAGTGGAACTACCTTCTCGTCAAATCTTCTCACCATATAATTTCATTTGATTCACGACTTCAAGCCTCCTTGAACAATAAACTTTTATAGTTTCACCATCTTTTATGCTCAACATTTCGAAATCTCTTCTTAAATTTTGTAATTGTGAGGTTCTTACTCTTTCACTGCATTGAATTTCTCCTTTCAATATTGTTTAGGCTTCTTTGGTTCTTTCAGCTCTTACAATTCTAAAGAAGATTGTTGGTATAACCGTTGCATGAAGAAAAGAAAGAGTTTTATAATTTCTTTCTGACTCTTCTTTGAATTTCTTGAATGCAGCTATGGTTGGATTTTCTCTAAGAGAAATTGGCTCAAATCCCTTCTTCAATTGTCTTCCACAAATCTTGAGCAAAGAGAAAAGCTCTCATTTTAACAATCTTAAAATCATAATTCTCACCATCAAAGGAAGGTGTTGTTGGCGACAGTTTTTATTAATGTCATTTATTTTACTTGCATACTCAAGTGTTTTTTTAATCCTTAGGCCTTGTAAGACCAAGAGAGTGATCGATGCTATCGCAAGAGCACGATAGTCGATGTAGTTTTTCCTTCGCAGTATTTTTAGGGTATCGAATCCAAGGAAACGAATACTAAATTTGATCAATTCGTAAAAAGAAAATTCAATTCCAAGAATCGATTTTTGATAATTTTAAAAACAAGAAACACAAATGTAATAAAGTAAGAACTAAAAAAAAATTTCGATTGAAGAAAAACAATAAGTAATAAAATATTAAGGCTTTTGAGGTTCGACTAAGATTCCTATTTACTATATTTATGAACGGGTTTTATAGACTTGAGTGTTCTCTCCACTCTAGTCACTTAAAGCCTCTATCGAGTTCATTCAAGCTATGTCTACATTTATTAGGAAGGTCATTTCGGCCTCACCTAACTAAACTAGACTCGTTAAGTCATTCGGGAATTTCATCGAACACCTTATGTACGAAGAATATGTCTACCCTAAGTTTAATAAGTTCAATGCTCATGGACCTCATCTAGACTTCATCTTTCAATTCTTCACCTAGATTTATCATTAACATTACTATGGTGATCAAGCATAATAATATTGCATCAAGAACAAGTCATTGAATCAAATCTAAAATAAACCTAATATATCACATTAAAAACACAACAAACATCCATAAATATACATAAATAAAGAACATTGTTAACAACAATAAATATATAGGGAGAGAGTGAGAATGGATGTAGAACAAGCTTATCCAAGTAGTCTTCAAGCTTCTCCCTCTCTTTCTCAAAACCTAGAACAATGTTCTTCCAAAATGAAATCTAAGAGAGATGTTCTCCCTAAAAAGCTTAAAAGAGTTCAAAAGGTGTATAAAAGATGTTCTAAGTATAGTTAGGAGGGGTATTTATACTCTAAGACCCTAGTCTTCCATTGCCAAAATAACCCTTTGAAGTCCACTTGTTGTACACAACTTGTACACTTGCCGCCCATTCTCTCTCTTCCTTTTTAGGATTGAAGGTTTTAACCATGGGATTGGATCACAGTCTGGCCACGCCCTGATCACGTCCCAAATATTGTTGGCCATGGTCATGGCACACAAATCCCAGGGTCGTGGGATGCTATTGGAACCATGGCATCTTAGGTGAAAAGCCACGGCCATGGTGTTGGGTGTGGTGCTGCACCATGGCTGTGGCTTGGGGTGTGGCAACGAAAACAGGTCCCTTTTCAAACCGACTTTTCTTCCATTCCTTTCCACCACTCTATCTCCTTTTGAAACTCATTTTCCATGTCCATTTGCCATGCTTCCTTTTAATTTTGAGCCATCATTTCGATCCTACACAAACACAAAAAACAAATAAATTCAACAATAAACACACACTTGTAGGATAAAATGCTTACCAATCTTGCTGGAATAAATATATAGTTTTAGCATGCATCAAAGAGCTCCAATACTAATCTTAGATTTTTAGAGAGAGAACAAACAAAAGACTAGAAATTAGACTACTTTCATTTTAACTCATGTATATAGGCTTACATAAACATCTCCACAGATTTTTTTCGCTAAAAGTAAGAATATGATTTTGACTAAATTAAGAATATGCTTTTGACTATTCTAAAGTCACTAAAAATTTGAAACATTTTAAAATAATCTAAACAACCAAGATCTAGATTTTTTTTTCTTGCTTGACTCCTTATTTGACTACTACTTGCTTGACTTGTTTCTCCTTTTTAATTTGTTGACTAAATATGCTAAAGAAGCATTTTTTAAATAAAAACGGATAGTTGTTTTTTAAACTAAACACTGATTTACAGCATGGACAAATAAAAGAATGAGACCTGCACAGATTAATTTACAATGAAGAGTAACATTTTGTCATTAAAAAAAATCACCTGTTATATTTAGTGCAAGCATGGATAATTTTACAATAATTAAAATTGGTTGTATATTCGTTCCCATTGACTCTTCGTGTACCATCTTTAAACTTGTCGATGCTGGCTTTCCACATTTCTGTTGTATTGACCTATGATCAAAGAACCCTGATACACATTTTTTTTTCAGTAAAAAGTGGTCACTCATCCAAAAATTAGAATATTAACAGTTTTCAAATCTCTTTCAACAAGTGTTTTTTTTTTTGGAATTTAAATATGTAATCTCTTGTCAGGTAATGCTTTGAGGACCACATATTAACTACTAAACCAACAACTTTATAAAATTACTTGACGGAGAAAAAAGTCTCCGACACTAAAATGAATAAAGAGAGAATAAAACAAATACAACACTTAAATTTATTACCCCCTCCATCTCATAATAATAAGCAAGTTTTCATTTAACTTGTTTCCTTTTTAAAGTTAATATTTTTATACTATTTTACTATATTATTTCTATTTTAATGTATAGAAAATTGTATTATTAATTGTTAAGATATAATTTTAAGGGTACTATTGAAAAACTCTTCTAAAATTCATAATTTGAACTAATTTTCTTAATTTATATGAGAAAGGTTTGTTGTCTATTTTTGTAGGACGAAAATAATAGTTTTCTCACCAAATACTAAATTATATTACTATATTTTTTTAAATTGTAAATATTGTCCTTAATATAGACTAAAATTTTTAAACATTGACTTGCAATAGGGAATAAACCTACGCAAACATGCGTACAAAATTTTTAAGTAAATGAAAATGCCAATAATGTTTACAGCCAGTGGCGGCCCGACCGACCCCACTAAAGGTCCGGTAAACCTTTACCGCCCTGTCACCACCACCGACCCCACCTTCGCCCTTGTCCCCAACCTTACCTGTACGACTGTCTTTCAATTTTTTTTAAACTAAGGAAAAACGGTTGCTTAGCCCTGTTTTTCTTTGAAAAAAATAAAATAAGAGGTCCTAGCGAACAACATGTCATCTGCTAAGGAAAGATTTGAAAAAAAAAACAGGATTGAACCGTTGAAAGGGGATTGTCCCTTTCTTCCAAGTTCCAAACCACTCGCAACAGCTATCAAACAAAAGGAGAAGAATAGCACTGCAGCAGGCCACTAACCCTCAACCACTAGCACACCATGTCGTCGCCCATTGTCGCCTACCCACCGGTAGTGATTAGTCCTTTCAACTCTTTTTTTTCCTCCTACTTCAATTAATTAAGACTTATTAATTGTTAGTTTTACGCTTTTAATTAATTGGGAATTTTTTAGACTTAATCACTTAAGGTTTGTGAATTGTGAGTGTTAATTGTTGAATTACTATAAATTTCATGGATTTGTTTTATGCTCATTGCTCAATTTATTTATTTTTTAATTTCAAATGGGACTTATATATTTATTTATGTTCAATTTGGTAGTTTGTTGTATAAAAAATATAGTGGAGAAATATTTTTCATAAAGACCTAAAAATTTAATTGAGTCATCTAGTGTTGGACAACTATTACAAACTTTGAATGTAAATTTTTTGAATAAAAATATTGAAGTGGAAATTAACTCGAACGAGCTAGAAATTAATGAGAATATGATATTGTTGCTGATCTTGGATGTTGAGCCCGCAAATTCACTTAACTCGAACGAGCTAGAAATTAATGAGAATATGATATTGTTGCTGATCTTGGATGTTGAGCCCGCAAATTCACACTTACGAGTGTTGATATAACGAGTTTTGATAATGAACAAACTTAAATAATGTAAGAGATTTGATGGCCAACAAACATGAAAGAACAAGCCATTCAGAAGCAATTCACAATGACTGAGATCAAATTGAAGTATTCAGAATATAACACAGTCAAGCAACACGCACGTAGTGGAAAATTACGATAGTGATCAATGCGTCAATGATCAAAGTAAGACTTATGCATGCAGTCATGACTTTACACATGCAAGGAAAGTTGACAGTGCAAAGGATATTTCAGATTTGATTGATAGATCAGGTATAATTTTTTAATCATCTAATAATTACCACCTGAAGGTTTCCATGTAGAACACGCAAGGGGCATGTGACCATTGTGCGCATAATGTAAGACTTGCGCACATAAAGAAATTGAAGAAAGTTCTATGGGATGCAAAAATACAAGGGCTACGCACACAATTTAGGATGATTAAACACACAATAGAACCGTTACACACGCACGAGCCTCTGACACAGAAGCTGAAAAGTGAAACATTTTTCACAATGGCTAGAAATCATTGCACAACATCCCTTTGCCCCCTTCCAATGATAAAATAGACGTGTTTTGCCTATAAATAGGCCTTTCCAACAGAAGAGCAATAAGAACACTTTAAGTTCTCTTGAAAAACTCTTTGTTATTCTTTTTGTGGCTCAATCTGTTCATACACAACCTTTGTTCTTATCATTTGAAAACACAGTAGAGGTGGTGTGTAAATCATTGTACTGATTTGAAACTCAAAATATTTCATTCTTGTATAAGCCAATTAATAGTTTTAATATAAATATTAGAGGTCGTATATGAAGGAATACATATCCAGATGTCCTTGTCAACCATAAGGTTATAATTTTCCAAAAAAGAAGTATGAAAAAGATAATAGAGGTTTCAGGGATGTTTGGTTTAAGGAATTTGGTTGGTTAGAGCATAGTGTATCAAAGGATGTCGCTCATTGATTTTGGTGTTTTCTTTTCAAACGTAGTGTTTTGGTATCAGGGGATGAAATGTTCACAAAAAATAGGTTTTCCAATTGGAAAAAGGCAATGGAGAGATTTAGAGGCCATGTTGGTTCGACTACTAGTGCACTCAATAAAGCAAGAATAGAATTTGAGACTTTTTAAAATAAAAAATAGAGGGTGAATTATATTGTTAGAGGAAGAAATCTGAAAACCAAATAAGCTTATTGCATTCATTTGACTGTAACTCTTAATGTCATTAATTTTCTTTTGTATCAAGGTATGACTTTCAGGGGACATGATGAGTCATCAACTTCACTAAATAGAGGAAATTGTTTGGAGTTGCTACACTGGTATAGAAAAAGAAATGAAGTGGTTAGTAGTGTTGTTTTGAAGAATGCCCCAGACAACAATCAAACGACATTTCTGCCAATTTAGAAGGATGTGATTAATGCACGTGTTGTTCAAACCAATTTAGAAGGATGTGATTAATGCACGTGTTGTTCAAACCACACTTTCAATATTAACTGACCTTAGGGATAGGCTTTTTTTTTCATGGTTGATGAGTCTCATTATTGCTCAGTGAAGGAGAAAATGGTTGTTATTATTAGATATATGAACAAGCGTAGGGAGGTAATAGAACATCCTTTAGCTTTGGTTCTTGTAAAGGAGACATTGGCAATATGTTTGAAGGAGGCTATTGATTCTTTGTTTGCCAAATATGATTTATCTTTGTTGAGATTGAGAGGTCAGGGATATGATGTATGCAAGGTGAGTTCAATAGTTTAAAGTCAATTATATTGAAGGAAAATCCTTATGCATGGTATGTCTATTGTTTTGCCCATCAACTCCAACTGATAATTATTGCTATATACAAGACAAATCAATATACTTTTGAATTTTTAATTACCTTGGTATGGTTGTGAATATATGTGGATCATCTTTCAAAAGGACAAATAAACTTCGACAAATATAACATAATACAAAGGTAGAACACATTGAGAATGGTGAAATCATTTTTGGTAGAGGCAAAAATGAAGAAACTTCTTTGTGTGAACCAGGTGATACTCGAATGGGATCCCACTACACAACCATAATTCGTCTCATAGATATGTGGTCCTCCGTGATAGAAGTTCTTGAAAACGGGTTTGTTGATGGCACTGATCTAGAAGCAAGAGGTTACATCGGCGATTTGCTCCAAAAAATAAAGAGTAATGAGTTTGTCTTTGTTATGATATTGATGAAACATTTGTTGGGAATGACAAATCAGTTATCATTGGTTTTACAAGAAAAGGACCAAAACATTTTAATATGATCGAAGCTGTGAAAGATGACTTGCCAAAATTTAGAGAATCTAGATGGACAGGTTTTGTGAAAGAAGTGGAGATATTTTATCAGGCTAATGAAATTTCAGTTATCAATATGGAAGATATCGTCCTAAGACGCACTCACTTAATGAGGGATGGGAAAACCATCACTAACTATCATCATTATCGCGTGAAATTTTTTTGCGAGGTAATTCAAAAAGTTATTATCTTAATTTACTTATTTTTAATTAAATGTGTCTCTTTACTTAATTTCAGTTACTTTTCTCACAATGTTTGGTTGTTGATTCAATCACGTAAGAGATGAAGAATTGTTTCTTTGAAGAAATCATATATTTACTTGATTACATTGCATGTCTTGATCCAAGAAATGGATTCTTTAACTTCGACGTTGATAAACTTGTTCATCTTGCTCATCTTTATCAAGAAAACTTCTCATACACTGTTCGCACGTTGATTTCACAGCAACTTCAAACTTTTCTGAGTGATATAAGAAGCGATAAACGATTCTCTGATGTTGAAGACTTGGGGAATCTTGCCAAGAAGATTATTGAAACTATAGAAGATAGAGTTTTTCACTGGTATCGTCTGATTGAATTGACATTACTCCTACCAGTTGCCACCGCATTTGTTGAAAAAATATTTTCTACGATGAAAGTTGCCGACAATGAATTGCGAAATAAGATGGAGATGAATGGTTGAATGACAGTTTGGTAGTATTCGTCGAGAAGGAGGTATTTGCAATTATTAACAACGAATCCATTTTGAATCGCTTTCAAAATATGGATAGTCGTAAGAATTAATTATCTCGTACTACAAACACAAGTATCGCTTGAATTGTACTCGTTTTTATATTTTTAACTGTCTTTAATGTAATTTTATTGTACTATAATATTGACATATTTTTGTTATAAATTTTTTTCATTTTCATCAATCTTACCTCTGTCGATTTTTGGCTCACCTCTGATTACGACCTCCTTTTTGGTGTACAATTTGTCACTCTTGCCCTCTATTTGTAATAGTTCATTTTCTCCATTATTGTTTATACTAATGATTCATAATATTCGCCTTTGGTCAAAGTCTACCCTCCACACCCGGCAGTCCACATCAACAATTATTTCTCCCGATTAAGTTGTTCCTCCGATTCAATTTTTTTCTTTTTGCTTTACAATAACCACGTATACATCACAAATATCGATTCAGAAAGGCATATCAATTATAACACTTATAAATGTCAAAATATTAAAAAAAATGGACATTGTTTTTCTATTTTTTAATTCTAAATTACAATAATAGTTGAATAATTATTAATTAAAGAAAATATTTTATTTTTAAATGGATTTAAAACAAAAAAAAGTTGGATAATCAAATGTAAATTTATTTAGATGATATAGATAATTTAACATTTATCGTTTTACTAAAAAAATATTTTAATTTTGGATAAATTGAGCATGAAGTTTTCTTTTATTTATAGTGCAGTGTTCAAATACTTTCTTTCAATGCTAAATTACTATAATTATTGGATGACATAATATTGCAATCTTTATCAATAAAGTATAATTAATTAAAGAAAGAATAATTAAAACTATATATATATATATATATATATATATATATATATATATATAGTCATCATTTTTAACGCATTAAACAGTATATTCAACTTATCAAAAAAAAACTAAGCATATTTGATTAAATTTTTCATTGCATAATTTTAATTTTTTTTATTTTATACAATCAAAATTGACTATCAAAATTTAAATGTATATATTTATATTAAAAAATAATTAAATTATAAATGAAAAAAAAATCAATAACGAACGATACACGCACACAAAGGGCTAGTTATAAGAATATGCAACTTACTCGTAACAAAACGAAACATGATTGTTACGTCGTCATGTATTTTCTTAATTAGCCAGCCACGTCAATCTCATTTTGCGGGTCAAGTAGGCTGGCAGTGAACACAGTAGAGGAAAAGAGAAGTTCTGACCGAGGACTTCTTATTCTACACCACATCAATTAACCAAGAAATGCATCACACATATCCGTTAATTACTGAGTGCGACCATCATCTATTTGTTAAAGCACTCTTACCGTTGTCACTTGTGAGAAATCTCCTTTTTTCTGGGTCAACAGCCTATCAAGGAAGACGCCGGAGTGGAAAAGAGAGGCTAACTGTTCTGACCTTGTTATTAAAAGGTCTATGATATGTTTTCGTTGGGTTACAGAAACTGAACTAAATTAATATACTCCTGCTATAGAACTACTCCAACGTCTTCATCCTTGTTTACTGCCACTGGAAGGTTAAAGCTGATGTTTGTGATTTATCCAAATGTGTGGTCATGGAAATAGGAGAAAAGTGAGCATGCTCACACTCTAGATGCCATTGGCCATGTTTAGAATTGGTAACAATAATTACTGTTTCCAAAACATGTTCTTTTTTTCTTTTTCTTTTGACAGAACTCCAAAACATGTTCAGTCACAAAATTTTTCCGCCAATACAAGTTGCAGTAAATTCGCACTTGTCATGTTTAAGTCACTGTTATTCGTTAGTTCTGCCTTGACACGCACGCTATTTATTAACAACACTCATTTGAGTTCCTGCCAAGCAGAGCTCTCACTTTTTACAAGTTTTTTCTCCACATTACGCTTTCATATCAAATCAAATATGAGTAGCTCCTTTCTTCTTCTTTCTCTGCTTCTTTTTTTTATCTCTTTCTATCTCATCATCAGTCTCTTCTACAATGAATGAAGGACCATCTCTCTCGGTAGAGAATCCGGAGGATGTTTTGATTTCATCAAGTGGAGTTTTCAGTGCCGGGTTTTACCGCGTTGGAGATAATGCATATTGTTTTGCTATATGGTTCAGTAAACCATCTTGCTCAAACAACTACACCATTATTTGGATGGTCAATTGCGATTTTCCTGTTATTGGTAAACGCTCAAAACTCTTGCTCCAGAAAAATGGAAACCTCATTTTAACTGATGCTGCCATGTCTATTGCTTGGTCTTCCAACACTCGATCCTCTTCCCAGACAGAGCTTCACCTTAATGATCTCGGTAATCTTGCTCTGCGCAATGTGGAGGGTGTTGTCTTGTGGCAAAGCTTGGATTCACCCACAGACACTTTGCTTCCTTGTCAAAAACACACAACAACAAAACAACTTGTCTCGTCTAAAAGTGTCACAAATTTCTCTTCTGGTTCTTACCAGTTATTTTTTAATGCCGATTATCTTCTTCATCTTCGGTATGATGGCCCGGATAGTTCAAGCATCTATTGGCCGGAACCTTGGATTCCAAGTTGGATGTTCCCATACAACAGAACAAACATATTCTCAATTGATTCTTCAGACAAGTTTGTTTCATCAAACACCACAACTGCTATCTTTGAGGTCTATGGAGTAGCGCGTCAGCATATGTTGAAGCTTGATTCTGATGGCAATGCTCGATTGTACAGCCGCGAAGAGGGAAGTACAGATTGGGTTGTTTCGTGGCAAGCCATATCTCAACCGTGCCGGATTCATGGAGTTTGTGGACCTAACAGCACATCCCACCGAAGGTAGAAGATGTTCTTGCCTTCTAGGATATCGAACCAAGAATGTTACAGTGATACCTCGTTCGACAATAATACCAATGTTAGTTTCATCAAAGTTAACCATGCTACTTTTTATGGTAATGATTATGTTATGGGTAACAATTACACCCTTCAGCAATGTAAGGATATATGTTTGCGATTATCCACCTGCAAGGGTTTTCAGCACAAGTATGAGGATACACCTCATTTCAGTTGTTACCCTAAAATTCTAGTGTTAAATGGTTATCTCTCACCCAGTTTTGATGGGAACTTTTACCTTAAAGTTCTCAGAACTAGTTTCTCCAAGGCATTGGTTTCAGGGATGGAATTAATTTGCCCCGCTGATTCTCGCGTAATGGTGCAAAGAGTTTATAGGAAAAGATCAGGAAATGGAACCTTGAACTTCATCCGCTGGTTTGCAGTTGCACTTGGAGGAATTGAATTCCTTGGCATGCTCTTGGTTTGGTGTTTCTTGTCGATCAAATCGCACAAAAATTTGGGTGAGGATACTGCAGGCTATCATCCTGCAGTTTCAGGATTCAGGAGATTCACTTTCACTGAATTGAAAAAGGCAACAAAAATTTTCAGTGAAGAGATTGGCAGAGGAGCAGGAGGAATCGTATACAAAGGCACGTTGCTAGATCACAGAGTTGCAGCAATCAAACTTAACACAGCAAACCAAGGAGAGGCTGAGTTTCTGGCTGAATTAAGCTCCATTGGGATGCTTAATCACATGAACTTGATAGAAATGTGGGGATTTTGCGCAAGAAGGAAAGAACAGGCTCCTGGTTTACGAATACATGGAGCATGGATCCTTAGCAAAGTGTCTCTCCAGTTCCACTGAATCCCTTGATTCGAAGAGGAGGTTTGACATTGCATTAGGCACAGCAAGAGGCCTTGCTTATCTACACGAAGAATGCTTGGAGTGGGTTCTTCACTGCGACGTAAAGCCTCAAAACATATTGCTGGACTCTCAGTACCTTCCAAAGGTGTCAGACTTTGGCTTGTCGAAGCTACTAGATAGAAAGGAACCCAACAACTTGGGCTTCTCGAGGATAAGAGGGACAAGAGGTTACATGGCTCCAGAGTGGATTTTGAACAAGCCAGTCACGTCAAAAGTGGATGTTTATAGTTATGGAGTTGTGTTATTGGAGAGATGGTGACCGGAAAAGGTCCAGCAATCGGAGTTCATGTCACGCCATCTGATTGGGAAAAGGAGGATGAAGCCCTGGTGACATGGGTGAGAGACATGAAAAATAGAACTGGATTCTGCATTGAAGAAATCGTGGACCCAAGGGTGGAGTTAGAAGGAGACGACGACAAGGCTAAGATGGAAACTCTGCTAACAGTGGCACTACAATGCGTAAAGGAAGACAGGGAATCAAGAACCACCATGAGCAGTATCGTTGAGATGCTTCAAGGCTAGCTATGAGAAAACTGATTATATCTGGAGACACATTTAGTGAGCTCTAAGGCTGTGACCTCCATCTCTGTCAAACCTTTTTTTTTTTTCATTGGAGCAATAATTTCGCTTAAATCAAGATGAACAAATCTACTTGATCAGGTGAAAAAGAAAAATTCTGGATGGCTGTTAAAACCAAAATAAAATAAACAAATAAACTCCATATTGCTAAATTTTGACATATGCAAATTCTGAATCATGTGCTTTCTTGAACAACTATACCAACTGAGTTCTCTCCTTTCTTCCTCCTCGAGCAAAAACTAATCAGAAATTTTGAAAGCAAACTACGACCATTAATAGGATCAACCACTAATAAGATGTTATCAACAGGATTGTGTGTTATAGACTTCAAATACACGTTTATAATACGTCAATTCTACCATCCTGTAATCTGCATCAATCGAAATGGTAGTGTACATATTTGTAACTGCTTGGAAAGTGAATTCAATGTGCATAAATGTGCAGATATGAAGGAAGAACGTCATTATGCTTATCTGAGAAGAATCATAGAAAGAATCTCAATCGAGATGTGTAAAGATTGGAGAATCTCACCTGCTACTTGGTATGATGGACCATTCATCTGTAACGGCAGAAAGCAAGGTCCTATTAGAGAAAAATGCTTCCAGATTACCCACAGCAAGTTCACACGTAGCCATGAAAGATTCTGGCAAAAAGACAGCCTTACGAGTAGAGATGATAATGGGTAGGGTATGAGTAGAGTATACCAATACCTTTACTTATGCCCGTAGTTTATATTATGTATCCATATTTTATCCGTACCCATACGGGTGATAAAAATTATTACATGTACCCTACCCACAAGGTATCTGTTTACCTGTGGTTTAAATTTAATTAATTAATTTAAGAAATAATATATCATTAATTTAGAACAATAGATTAGAAAAATACCCAGATAATATGAAATATTATATTCACATAATATAATATAAACGTTATAATTTATAACTAAATATAGTTAATAAAATAGTAATGTGATAAGTTATCACTTGAAATTTCTAAATTGCATTTTCAGGGACTTATCTGAAATTTGTTTAGATTTTGTCTAAACTCTATTTATATTTTATATTTTTTTAAAACTTCTTTATAATTTGTTTATACGTTATTTATATGTTATTTATAGGTTATTTATATGTTATCTATATATTGTATATATGTTCTTTATATGTTGTATATATGTTGTTTATATGTATTATATATATTTATATGTTGTATATATGGTATGTACAAGTTACAAACATAGCATAAACAAGTTATAGAATTAATATTTGTATGTTTTGCATCTCTGTAAAAGAAATAAAAGTTACAAACATAAAATAAACATGTCATAAACATAGTATATACAAGTTAAAAACATAATATAAACAAGTTGTAATACTAATACTTGTATATTATGCATTTTTGTAAAAGATATACAAATTAGAAACATAACATAAATAAATCATAAATAGAACATAGACATAGTATATACAAGTTACAAACAAAATATAAACAAGTTGTAACACTAATACTTGTATATTCTGCATATTTGTAAAAGATATACAAGTTAGAAACATAACATAAACAAATCATAAACATAACTTAAATATAATATATACAAGTTACAAACATAATATAAACAAGTTATAAAACTAATACTTGTATGTTTTATATCTCTATAAAATATATACAAGTTACAAACATAGCATAAACAACACCTTAATTTTTGAAAAATAGAACAACACCAATAGAATATCAACAACATT
>CAODLS010659406.1:0-16169 GCA_948243855.1 Flueggea neowawraea | reverse complement strand
GACAAAAATCGAAACCAAATATACCTATGTATTCATCTCAACCTCAAGAACATTAATCCATCAACAATCTCCTCAAACAAACAACAAAATCATCAGAAATCAACCAAACTCGAATCTAACCCTAGATATTCAAAGAACTCATCATTTCTTCTGATTTTAAGCTAGATTTATGTTAATCTAACCTTCAACAATCATAATCTAACATCCTACAACATCCATTTCAACAGAATCAGCCAAAAATGGATTTCTGAAATTAAATGCATGAAATGGATGAAAAGAGGTGATTAGAACTGAAATCTTACCTCCAAAAACGTGTAGGAATGTTGGGAAACCAATGAGAGGTAGAGATAATCGATCTGAGAGAGTGAGAGTGTGAAAAATGAGAGTTTCGGACGAGTTTTTCGTGTTTTAAACGACCACGGATCGAAACACACCGTTTTGATATTTTCAAAGGCAACGTATGTTATTCTGTAATGCAACGTACGTATTGGTGTAACAACATACGTTATAAAGTGTACAACATACGTTGTCGTGGTAAAAAATGCTTCCAGTAGCTTCTGTTTCGAAAACGTAACTTCACGACGTACGTCTCAAACTCACAACGTACGTTGATCATCTTCCCTTCCAGATAACGTACGTCATCTTGCCACAACGTACGTCATCTTGCCAAAACATACTTTGTGCAAGAATTCCAGTTAACATATGTTTTACAAATTTCCAACATACGTCAGCATACTCCATACAACATTCCTCAACTTCCTTTGACTTCGAACGCGTGTCGGATCATTCTCGATGTCCGACGACACCCAACCTTACAAAAATAACATCTTTCCAATATCTGAACTTCATCTCGAATATTCAAGAATCAAATCATATTGAGATCATTTAAAATCAAATCTCGTTCCACCGGAGACCTTGTTGGAACTGTTCGGAACGCTACAGGAAAATTTCATCAGAACGAACGGGGTATTACAGTAGAGGTGTATCAGCCACCCCACAAGCAGGAAGAAACCCCAAAAGAGCCAAGCAAAAAAGAACCAACTAAGCCCTCTAGGGAGCAACAAGTTTTACACCACTAGGGGCCCAAGAGGCCACGAAGACGTAGATAGGAGACACTTACTAACTACCTTACTTGAGAAAAAGGCCTCCATTAGGTCCAACCACCAAGGAAACGACAAAGCTCTGTTACTTCCGCACACAATGAAGAACTTACGTGCTTGAAAAATGCTTTTATTGCTCGAAAGCACTTACAACAAGAAGATCAACTCCTACGCTCTGGGAGTCCTTGCACCCCAACAACCATTAGGGAGTGCTCCCTAGGTACAACAATAGAACCAGGTGAATACAAGCAATCTAAGGGAGTTGGAATAGCAATTGATTGGTCCAGGTTTTCCGACCAATCCAACGCCCTGAATTTTGCAAAGCTAACCCTGGTTATGTTAATAAAGAACCATTCCCAAAGGGAGTTAGGATCCCTCACTTCACAGTTTTCTCAGAGGATAATGGTAAGTCCACCATAGAGCATATGGCGAGGTTTACTACCCAGTGTGGCCAATTCTCCAGTTATAAATCATTTTAGAATAACTTGTTGAAACCTTTCTCTAACTCTCTAATAGGGGCATCCTTTGCTTGGTATTTTTTTATTTTTTGTTAGTAAGACATGCAGAAGTTGTTTGACACTAAGTTTTATCAAAAGAAACTTGACGTTTGCATTATAGAATTTTTTAGGATATCCCAAAAGCTAAGATAGAAGGCAGACGACTATTTGCGTACTTCAAAAGATTGAGGAGCAAATGAATGATCAAAACCCTAGAAGGGATGTTAAAATAGCCAAAATGGGTGTAGAGTTGGAGTTGAGGAATAAATTTCAAGGCATGGAATTTTGGGATCTATACAAAATGGTGGTCACGGTGACAGGACGAAGAACTCTTTAGGGAGCATAGCTAAAGGAGGAAGCCAATTATAGGGACCTCTTTGAAAGAGACCCATAATGTTGGGCTGAGGAGGTTCATGTTGTCTACGCTACATCAATGGGGCACGACAAAAGACAAAATCACCAATAATAATCCTTTAATGTGAGCAAAAATAGGATATTTTTGATTTTTTTCTAAAGGAAAATTATACCCCTTCGCCCTTATGTCACAAGTTATCCCCCAAAAAGGAGATGAGCGGGAAGGAGTATTCTAAATACAATGACTCTTGGACTCACTCAGCTTATAGTTGTTAGGCCTTCGAGAATGTATTATGGGATATGATTAATAAAGGGTTTCTTAAGTTCTTAGAGGATGCCATATTGATTGAGGAAGACACATTACCCTATGTAGCTTCATTTAATATAACTAGTCTTGACCTAAAAGGTTAGCTCACTAAGAGGACCAAAGAAAGCAAGTTATGGCTATCCAGACAACAAGAGAGGCATCTATGGGTAAAAAAGCAAAAAAAGGCATGAAGTCTAGGAGGAGAAAGGGCCATGGGGAAGAACTCTAAAGGGAAGATACCAGAGTTTTAAGGAAATCAATCAAGGTTTATTCTTATTCCAATTCCTCATTAACCTAACAAATGGCAGATGGTATGCCCTAAGAAATTCCCAATGAAGTTGCACAATTCCTAAAGGAGAAGGGAGCAAAGAAAAAGATTAGCAAAAAGATAGCCAAGTAGGAATCCCAGTTAGAGGTTCAAGAGGATCAATGGGCCAAACCTAGAAGTGCAGAGGGAGAGAGGCCCAACTCCAAACTTAAGGAAAAAATCGCTAAGAACAACAAGTCTGTAAGTAGAATTGAGATTTAAGTAAAAGATTTGGCTTCGAAGTTTGACACTTTTTATGTAGGAGATACTATAATTCATTATTCTTGCATGAGTCCTTTTAAGTTACTTGTTCTCTTTAAGAATATGTGTAGTGCACATGAGAAAGTCCTTGCAAGAATCAAGGAGAATCTAAAGGGGCCAAAGGAGTATGGGGACGGTCCATAGGGGAAAACGACAAGAAGTTCTTGTGGACAAGGAAGAATTGAATTCGCTAAGAACGACCAAGCTCATCGTGTCTTCAATAAGGTTGTTGAGCTCTCCTGTTATACAAGAGATTGATGAGTGATTGAATATATTAGATATGGGTGGTAGTCAGCGTAACTACCGTCTATCCAAAACAAAATATAGCAAGCTATAGTGGTCCTATAGGCTAGAGGACGATTTTTTTTTTCAAAAAATAAAAAGATAAAAAAATATTTTGTATTACAATTGCAAGGCCCTTGAAAGATAGCAGTACAAGAACATCAAAGAGTCAAATGACTTTCTAGCCATTTTCACAAAAACAAGCCATAAAGAGACTAACAGTATAAGAACAAAGTTTTCTTACCTACTTTGAAGCTTCTTTAAGACCTTTGTGGGCAATGACTTGGATGGCTCATACGTGCTCCCTTGGAACGGCCACAAGAGGACATGGTGAAGCCTCCTCAAAATATGGGGTTTTCTATGCATCCTATGATTTTGAATTGTACAAAACAAAATGTAGGTCTCAGCACCATCATCCTGCAACAAAGTTCACAAACAAGTTCAAATCATGAATTCGACATCAAGTATCACCCGTAGGGGAGTAGCCCCAAGCAAACAAACACGGTAAGACCCCGACACTAGCTGTCCTTCAGACTAACTTTTTGACGGCATAGCTGAAGTAAATACACCTTTTGTTGTCTGGAAGGCTGCAAGAGCTATAAAAGATTTTTGTCAAATTTAACAAAAAATCAGTATCTGAGCATATATTTCAAGACAAAAAAAAAAAAAGAAGAGAGCAAAAATAAAATCGAAGATCCTCACGACGTTGACAGTGAAAGACATGAATTCAAGGCGGCAGCTTGTCTGATGACACTCGCGATGGTTTGTCGGCAGCGAGAGAAGCGACAACAACTGTGGATAGCATTGGGTTAAAAAATGGCGATGGTCTAAGGACTGTTGGCGACGACAGATGACTAGTTCGATGCGAAGACGAAGGCATTGACGATTGGGTATAGCAATGACGGAGCTCGGTGGCATACAAGGACGTGTGCTTGCAGGTTCTAATGTTTTGGGTATCAACAATCATGAGAAAGGCAGAAGATGATGGAGGTGGCATACAAATTGGAAAGAGAAAAATAATTTAAAAAGAAATAAGAAAAGATGGTCCACAATGCATTTTAAGAAGACATATATCATTTGTAAGACCAATCTGACTTGCTTTATCTTTTTTCCAATAAGGAAATGTATTTATCGGCTCAAATGGTTTGAAATAAATAGGCTTAACGGTTGATAACAATACTTAGTTTAACTAAAAAAAAAGAAATAAAACAAAATAAAAATCTTCCAACTCACATGGTGGTTCCTATAGCCACTATTACATTAATTTCAAATCTTATACTGCATTAATGGTCCCTTAGAGAATTTTATTTGTATTCTTTACAGGAGGGCTCACTAATAGAAGAGCACAAGACCGCAAATGTTGTAGAAGGTTTTGCAATAAAGCAGAATATAAAACTTCCATGAAAATTACAAAGGATTTTTATTTGTGTTCATGATTTTGCTCAAACTAAGAATACATGAGAGACAATTGTTTACGGTATATTTTTGAACCGGGCCTAATAGGCCGAGCCAAGATCATGATTCCCACTTGAATGAAAGCCCATGGACAGGATTGAGGATTGAGTTTAGGGGAGGGAACCCTAAGTCAAACTTGAGAAAAGGAGAGAAGCCCCAGAAGGAAGAGCTAGGTTCAGGAGAGATGCCCTTAAGGAAGCCTGGCTCTTTGAAAACTAAGATGAAAGAGGAAAGAATCAAACCCCAATGAAAGTCAAATCGCCAGAGGAGCAAATCACGAAGAGGATAGAATTAGAATTTAAATCAGACTCCACTGAACGAAAGACATCCTTGCAGGAAGGTGATCACAGGAGCTAGTGACTTGGGGGTTGATCACAAGAAAATTCTACAACTAATTGGGGGCTTGATTCCATGGTCTTAGGAATGACATAATTGATCAAATGGCAGAAGATTCTTGATTAGGAAAGTCTAAAGACAACCAAGATAGACGTTCGAAGGGACCTTTTTTTCTTCACATTACATTTCATTTTATTTCACGCTTATGGATTTAGCCTCCTAGTCTCTTAAGCCTTCTTAGCTCCCTTAGTTCCTTTAAGCTCTATTCTTTATGGTTATCAATTAATGAAATTTAATGTGTGTTTTGCAATTGTCTTAAAAGAAACAAAGAACCCAAAACAATGAGTTTGTTCCTTTATTTGTTTTTGTTGTTTAATTAAGATTTGAGATTTTTGAGTGTCATATTTACTCTTTGTTTTTGGGAAAACCTTAATTCCTTATCAAGCTCACATAATTCACTAAAGAGAGGCATTGTTCTCTTAACTCTCAAAAATTAGGAAACATCAGCTTAAATGTCTATCGATGTCGTGACACTATATATAATTGGTTTTAATTGTAGCATACTCTTGTACTAAAGGCAGGGCTTTTCTCTTTGCTCTGTATTTGAGCGGTCACCGGTTTGATGGCTCGACCTAATAAAATTTTGACTTATCAAAAGACAAAAAAACATATTGTAATGCTGCACCGCTGTTTTTCTTTCGGTGGTGATTTGGGTGTTTTGATTTGTCAAATTATCATCGACTTCAAGATAAGAACTATCGTATAGAACTACATCGAATTAAACATTTTTCCTGTAAATACAAATAAATACGACCAAAATAAAGTTTGAAAACCATTAATGTGATGGAACGTATTAACGAAGCATTAATTCATCAGTATTCTTAATAAGAACACATTAAAGCATAGGAGTAAGTAGCATTTCCATCCTCAACCACCACGGTTGGAGAATGAATATTATCCTAATAATTCCTAGTTGCAATCCAAGCGTATAGTCTTATACAATTAATAAACATATCTTGGTCCATCTCCAAGTTCCAGCGAGAGATAGAAAATAGAGGTGAGAGGCTGATGAGAACGACCTACGTCCTAACCGTGGCTGGTGTTAGATAAACCATGTGGGAACTAAAATATGTCCCAAGAGGTTACATGCATGTGCTTTGAGCTCCACAGCCACTGTGGAGTTCTTAGCATGATGGTGAAAGAAGCTACTGAACAAAAAATAAATATGAAAAAAAGCTAGATGCGACTAACCCTCCTATTGCTTGCTAAAGTGGGCTAAAACTACCAAAGTTTAGCCCCAAACAAGTTTATCTAAAACGAAAATAAAATTTAGTATGGAAAAAAGATTGAAAACGATTTTTCCTTATCCAAAAGGAAATACTGTGAGTTAAAAAACTAAACACATCGAAATGTCAAGTAAAGTTGGTAAAAAAGCATTTATAAAAAATGATTGAGTGGTCCTAGATATAAAACCTTAAGACTAAATGGATGTTAATGCACAAAAAAGTGGACATTTCATGCCCATATTTTTCGCTAAAATGCCTCCTTATCTCGAGGCATGTTGGAGGGATTAGTCCTTTAAAAATAAAAGTGAGGTTTTGTCATTTGTGCTGTTGAATATACATTTTTTGGCAAACCGTTTTTTAGTAGATTAGCCTTCCCTAGGCTACACTTTACAAAAGCATTTTTCTTCCCAACTTGAGCTAGTCCAGCTTAAGTTGGTGATTATAAACAAGATTCGGTTCTCATGTAGAACCCTTTTTTCAAAGAGATGCAAGGAAGGAAAGATGTATGATTCTCCGATTCTTGGAGGTGAAAACTTAACTCCGACAAGGAGTTTCATGTATGATTTGGCAAAAGCACCAGCGCTGAGCATGAGCTTGCGGTGCTAGGAGAGAAGAGAACCATGGTTAAGCTATAGGCTGTTGGGACCTCAAAAGAGACAATTGAGGAAATAAGTGGGGAACCAGCTAGATCGTGGCAATCTCTAGCGATGGGGAATTGGTGCGGCATGAAGGGCCTGTTGCATAGCAAAATACTGTCAAAGACATCAGTACTTTCTTAAGGAAAAAAAGAAAAAAAAAATTAATTCACTAAGGTTTGTGTTAATGTTTGATATAAATCACATTTAGTTTATAAGAAAAAAAAAAGATAGAACACTAAAACATGTTTTAACAGTAGGTCAGGAATTAATTTACCTAAAAATTTAAGTTCATTAACTTTAAAATTTGCACAAGTCTTCCTTATTCTTAATAAATTCGATTTAAAAACTAAAAAATTAAGAACGATAAAATTTGAACTCGGACTATTTGACTCTACTCTCATGCTGTATTAGAAATTAATACACCACATTTTTTTACTGCAATCATCTAGTGGTTAAATGAGATGAAGCTGCCAAAAAAAAAAAGAGAACGAACCTGATTGCAAGGCTGCAGTTGGAGCAAGAGACATGGGCGAAGCATACTGTTGTGCATAGCCAGCGGTTGAACCAATGGTTGAATACTGAAACAAGTGGTGTGGGTACTGGACGCCGTAGCTCTGCCCAGACGTGTATCCAGTGGAACCTCCGTTGCTCTCACTGAACTGAAGATAAGGGTAATACGCTGCAGAATTTGCTATCAACCCACCAGCCCCACTTCCATACATAGGATATTGCGCAGCTGCTCCTCCGTACACATTGTAGTAGCTCTGAAAGATGAAAAAACAATTTCATCCAAGTTCTTACAAAAGTTGGTACATGTTTTTTTAGGCTAAATTGATTTTCCTCAGGGAATTAAAGAGAAATATAATAAAATAATTCTAGAGTTGACAAATATGTATAATTTTCATTTTTAAATAAGTCAACCCATGTCATATAAGTCAATGCACGACATGTGGTACATGAATCATCCACTCATATACAACTGGTTGCAACTTATAAAAGTGGTATAATATAATTATGGTTCCGTCTTAGGCCAGCAGTGGAAAAACATATTCACTCAACCCAACTTTCTGCCATCTTGAATGCCATCAAGGCATTGTGGGGAATGCACATTAATGATTTTATTATCCGTTCGTACCATAATAATAAACCTACTTTTTATTTTGAGTGCCTTAAAATATGAGTACATTTTTTTTTATAATTATTATTACTAAAGTTATAAAATTGGTCTTATTTAATCTCCTTTTTAAATAATTTATTAATTATCTATACATTTATTCAAACAACAAATGAAAATTTTTATGAGATTAAATGAATTTAACTATTAAAATTATTATTTGCTAATTTTCGTGAAAATCGGTTAATATCTATTATTATAGGACGAAGGGAGTATAAGGTTTTAGAGGAGCTTTTAAAAAAATATTTAAGAGGTATTAATATTTAATTATTGACACTTACAAAGTTTCATTAATTTTAAGATGATAGGTGTAATCCATAATTTGTTTTTAACTAGATTCTTCGACATAGATGTCTCTAGTAGTAAAGAATATGTCGTCATAGTAAAACATAAAAGATGCAAAAGATAAAACGTCATATTATTTTGTTCGCCAGAATGGATGCTTGAAAACGCATCCAAAGATGCAGTGCGCAAAAGGCAAAGCAATTGAAAAAAAATAAAAAAGGCAAGTGTATACGAACCGTTGGATATGAGTAGTCTGGAGAGTATGGAGAGTACCTGAAATAGTTCTCAAATTTAGCCATTAAAACAAAAGAAAACAGAAAGCAATAAGTATTTACCTTTGGATGCTTTAAAAACAAGTCAGTCAAAATTCCAAATGATGAATAGTGAAACTTATCCAGCATATACCAGACAAGAGGACGCCTGTCTATCTCGCATTTCGTTTTCTTTGTGGTTACTCAACCACACCCACTCAAAATAATACCATAAAATTATGAAGAAAAAAAGTACTCAATTATACGTGCATTTTTTTACGTGTCAATTTATTTCGTGGACCTGAAATTGAACTTCTGACACTAAACTCTTCTGATCTTTTAGTGTAAGAGAGTAGTGCAGTACAAATTGTTGAATCCATTGATATCATATGTAGACTTTACATCTGCCATTCTAGGGTTTTTTGTTGTTTTCTTCGCACCCAAAAGTATGAATTATATGGTATAAACATTTCTATTTTCATTTTACGAGAAGCAGGCAAACTGTAAGTTGGTGGGTTCATGAGATGATGGCTGGCGTGGTTATGTCTACCCATTCGCACGTCACATTTAGTATATATGTACATGCATTGTTACTTTTCTTTTTAATGAGTCAAATTTGCTTTCAGGGGAGATCGAACTCACCGTTTTTTTACACTAAAATTGATTCTAAAAATCGATAAATTACAAGCCAACTGATATACATTATTACATTTACATACATACATATATATACATGTATGTATCTATGAGTGTGTGGCGAATAGACATAAAAAGATTGATAATAAAAAGAGTAGTAAATGCACAATGAAATCATGATGAATGTAAATAAAAAATAAAGAAAAAAACAATAGAATGTTTCTAAAATTTCTCACATTTGACCACTGACACAGATCTGAGTTTCTGTATGATGAGAGTGTGTGATAGGATAGCTGGATAAGCGTGCTCGACAACCATGGTTTAATGGGTTGAATGTGCATGAGTTGGCAATGCACGTGCATGCAGCATCCCACACAGACACTTTATCAAGAGAGAGAGAGAGAGATTACCCATAAATATTATAAGGTATGCCTTGTTGAATGGCATAATGAGGGAAAGTTGTTGCTGAAGGAAACGTTGTTCCACTTACTCCTCCAAAACCTGCCTGAAAAGCGCTCATTATCCTCATGTTCCTTCCACCACCTCCTGCCACCATTCACCTTTTTCTTGTTACAACTTAATCTTAATGTTATTATGAAATAAAAACTCTAATCACGCAATTAAAGCAATAGTAAAAGAGCATATTTGCATATAGTTCAGAAAAATTAGTTTTTAGAAGTGAATAAAATCAAACATCATAATCCATGTATTGGAGATGCATTTCCATAATAAGAATGTGAAATTACTTTTAATTGAATAAGTATGTACTAACTATAACCATGACTCCGAACAAGAATGAAAGTAACTTTCCCATTAAGAGGAATATTCATGCTTCATTTTTCTTTGACTGTAATTATGTTTGTTCAAATTGGAATATTATGTTGGAACCCGTCAAAACTATGCTGGAAAAAAAGGTTCAAGCAATGAATCACCTTTAAATCAAAGCCTTGCTCTTTGTATCAAAGAATAAAATTGCAGGAGATATTAAACATCAAGCAATTCCCCAAAATCATTAAATAAAACATTGCAAAACCTTTCAGGTTTCTCTCTGGAGATCTGAAACATATATTTGTAGAGAAGAAAAAGTTGTATTTAAATAATGACCAAAAAACAAAAGATGTGTTTAAATATATTATGTATACCATGCTTTGGGGTAGAAGGTTTGGATCTCTGAACACCTAAAGAAGCAAGATTGCAGTTGGCCCTTCTACCATCTATCACGGGAGATGCATCAATACAAGCTCTCATGGCGGATTCAGGTTTCCGAAAAGTTACCTAAAATAGAAACAGCACATTTTCCCAAAATTAACAAATTCCCAAAAAACAGACAAATTCTTTTGACTCTTCCAAAAATTCTCAAAATTCCATGCAAAAAGCAAAACCCTTCTGGATCTTCAGATGCTTAAAGATCCAATGATAAATCTAACAATAACTCAGAATCAAAAAATTGATAAACAAAAAGAAAATGAAAAGCAAAAACATACAAAGCCATAGCCCTTGGATCTGCCAGTGGCTTTGTCAGAGATGACCACAGCTTCCAAGATCTCTCCAAACTGTTCAAAATACTTCTCCATGGTTTCCTTCTGGGTTTCCCAAGCCAATCCACCAACGAACACCTTCGTATATGTTGTGTCTCCGAACTGAAAGGCCAAATTTTCTGGAGTCATCTTCCTCCTCCTTATCTATTATTCAGCAAATACAAGTCAAAAAAACACTAACAACACTGTCTGTTATGAAGAAGGACACCGAAATAAAGACACCTGAACATTTATATATGGCAAACTTTCGTACAGATATTAAGGTTACGGCACTGAGAGAGGGACTCAGTGTTGAATGATTCTGTGGTGCGGTGGATGAGTTTGTTGATATTTCATCAAACACAATTAGGTCAGAGAGAGAAAGAATGTGGAGGGAAGAGAAAGCAAAAGCAAAATAAAAAAGAGGAAAGACCCTATGTGATTATACGGACATGAATTATACACAGTATTTAGAGAAGCCCCACTTCCACTTTATATCCTGGATTGAAGTTTCTCACGCGTTCTTTGGGTCGCGTGGCTGGCACGTCTTTGTGACGATCTGGACGGTTCTGCGGATGGTTGTTTCTAACTCGCGCATGCTCTGTTGCATGTTATTATTATGTCCGTCAATGGCTGTACTTCCCATGTTGCGTCTCCGAGCTGCGACGCCAAATTTGCTAGAGCAACTGTACCCTCTCCTCCTCCTTTTCCACTTTATCTACTATTCATTTCAAATTAAAGTCCCAAACACTAACAAATTACAAAACTGTGGATTTATTGATGGGAATAATGACTTAATTATTACTACATACAGATGTATGTGGCAAATTTACATATCCTGGACAAAGCCACTAAAAGCCGAGTAGAGAGAGAGAGAGTATCTGTTTATTTTGATAATTAATAATGTACAATATATGAAAGTTTCAGCCACCAAAATAGTGTAGGACTAAAATTCTCGCATTGCAGTCTTTATACGCTGGATCGTATACTTTAAGAATTACTATAGCAGACATGAAGACAACAATATAAACAAAATTACAAGTTACATAGTATCTCAAATGTAGATTGTATCCAACAGCTGTACTCATAACACAAAGCACTAAAATAGTAAAATGTCTATACTTATATTTTACTATCTCTTTTTCACAATAAGTATTTTTTTAGAAAAATGTTGTTTTGTCAAAATAAGTGATATTTTACAAAATCAAGAAGTTTTTGAATATAATTTTTTCAATATACCTTATAGTTAATGAATTACAATATATAATTTATATTTTTAATAAATTATTAATAAAGATAATATAGTAAATTAGTACTATAGTTAATACACTATAATCATTTTCTTAATATGTGTACTATAACTTTAAAAAATATTTATTGTAATAAGGAGGGAATAAGATAAAGTAGCAATATATGACACTTTTAAAAATAATACACTCTGGATCCGTGTCAATTTGCTAAAAAAACTTAGCGGTTCCGAGCTTTTCATATTTCCGATGCCAATATTTGTCCTAAGCAGCGCCAAAATTGCCTCTGCAATGTCCCTCGAAACATGACACTCAATTGTTGTATAAATTCTTTGGTTGTAATTGACACACACCAACATTGCATGAACTTACGCAGGATCAAACTCTACACGTTGGCAGCAAAATAACAGTGAATAAACAAATGGATCATGATTCTCTAGTTCATCACAAAAGACACAACCTGATTCACTTGAATCAATAATTCTACAGGACAAGTATTGCTTAGTGGGTAGCCTGGAATGAATCATTAACCATGAGAAAAACTTGATTTTTGGAGGTGACATAGACTTCCAGTTCCAAGAAAATATTGCATCCAATGAAGGTCTATTGTTATGTGTAATTCGACCTTGAAAATAAGTCAAGAATGACTTAACCGTATAGCCTTTTGAATCCAATTTCCACAATAATAAATCCGTAGCACTAGGAATAAATCTAGCCTGATCAATTCTCATGACCCCATCCCGAAGTTGCATTTGATCATTGCCACGTAGCCGTCGCCATCAAAGATTTGGCTGAGCTGCAAGGCTCTATTACGATCGGCTAGAGAGCATAAGCCTAAGCCACGATTGGACATAGGAGAGCAAATCATTTGCCAAGAAACCTTACATAATCCAGATCGCTCCGTGCTACCATGCCATAAGAACTTCCTCATATACTGCTCCATTTGGCGCCGCACACCCTTTGGCATGGCAAAAATTAACGTATAGTAAACTAGAATGGTATTCAAGACAGATTTCACAAGTACCAATCGTCCTGCTGGCGACAAGAAGTTTCCCCGCCAAAGTGCTAATTTTCGCTGCACCTTGGCAACTACTGGCTTCCAGTCATGAATAGACAAAGTCCTAAAGGCAAGCCCAAATATTTTATTGGCAGGGAGTCAACACAACACCCAATCGTAGAAGCAGCCAAGCTAAGACTCTCATCATCGACGCCGATACCAGCTAAAGAACTTTCGTGGAAACGAATCATTTATATTATCTTTAAAATTGTTTTCATGTCGTTAGAACTTCGCAAATTATGGATTTCAATGAACTCAAGAGAACAAATTACATTTGAATCTATGTGAATGATCTAAAGCTTATCAAATTTTATAAGACATTTCTTCATTTTGCTACAAATGATTTATAACTTATCCGAATAAGAAACACGTTTTACTGAATCACATAATAGTCATATAATTTAAATCAACATTAAGTACATATTTAATAAGATTTCTCACACATTATACGCACCAATACGAACTTCAGTTTCAAACTGTTCTCAAGTAATAAAACTATTTTAACGCATGTGAGGGTCTCTGAATCCTGACTTATATTAACTTTCATTGAGTTTGTCTAACTCTCTTTTGATGGCTTCAAAGTATTAAGAATTTGATTGTCGGGTTGCTGTCACTTAGTGTCCTCAACTGATCGTGAGTGTCATTTTGTCCTTTGCATAGTATTTTGTGTAGCATAGCGATCTCCATAAACTTTGAATAGACGGTATTTGATGTGATTTTTTGGCTAATTAACTAATTTAGTACTATTATTATTACTTCACGAACTATATATGTTATAAACCGACAGCTTTAAATGGTTTCATTGATATGACTAGTAAAGAACAAGTAAAACAAAATAGGAGAAATGTAGTGAGGGTTTGCATGGATCGAATTGGGTTTTCCGGTTCGGTTCGACATGCACGTCTTGTCACGGCTGGGTTGATCATGACGCCACTACATTTCTCTCTCAATTCAAGAAAAAAACAATATGCGACCACTAAACAATTAGAAAAATCATACTCGAAAAGAATATAAGCAGTGGAAAGATCAGAACAATGAAACGAAGATTGTACCTGAATTCATCAGCAACGGCGATTTGAGAAAATAAGAAGACAACAGAGCAATGATAATAATATTGTAACTGAACCACATCAGCAGCAGCAACAAGTTTAGAAAGTAAGAAGAGATCCCGCTTGTTGTCACTGTCTGCGTATGGCTTCATCTCCATTTTCATTTTCACAACTATACCGAACCAAATATTTACACTCTTTTATATCTTCACCTCACTAATCAATCAATCTCTAGATCTGAAACTTATACATCCTTCGTAAACTAATCAATCAACTGAGAGAGGTTTAACAATGTTTGCAATATCTTTGACAACAGTGGCTATGCTGTCGTGTCTTCGATTGAGAAAGTTATGTCTTCAATTGAGACAAAGATGAGATTAAAAAGTGAACAAAGATGAGAAACGGTGGCCTTGTAATAACCCACTCGATTTGAACCTCATTCAATTGGTCCGCTCAGCTAAATTGTAAATTTTTCAAAAAAAAGAAAGAAATTCGAGTGAATTTTTTTTTTTGAATATTTATGAAAAATTAAATTTTAATATTTTTTAATTTTTGGGAATTTTTGAAAATTCTAATCATTAATTTTTTTATTATTTGGTTAGGCTTTGTTCATTCCATTTTGTTTCGGTTCGTTTGGTTTGGAGAAGTTTGGTTGAGAGTGGTTGACTGGTGCCTTGCAAGCGTTGAAGGGTCGGTGCAGTTAAAACCTATGAAGTATTCCAAGGATTGTTTCCTTAGGGAATGTGTATTAATTGTGGATAAAAGGAAAATTAAAGCAATAAAACTCATTTTGGTTTTGGATTTTTGTAGATGTTTGAGAAAACTAGATTAAAGATTAGGAAAACAAGTGATAAAAAATGAGATGTCAATGCAAAGAGTGTTGGGGTTTCAAAATTTAAGCAAGGAGTCAAGTTTTGCTAAGTTAAATAGGTGGATATGGAATTGGGTGTTCTCTCATCAAAACTCGCTTTGAGCCTCTTTCAAGGTTATCAAAGACATGCATACATTTCCTAGGAGGGTCCTTTTGGTCTCACTTAGTCAAACTAGACTCTTTAAGTATGTGGAGAATTTCATCAAACATCTTGAAGGCACTTAGTATTTCTACTCTAGCACTCAACAAGTTCATTGTTTGTAGCCTCGCCCTATCGTTTTCTTTCGATCCATCAATAAGGTTTGCTAAAAACACAACCTAGGGGATCAATCTAGTTTTCTTTCAATCAAAACAAATCAATAAATATAAACAATGAACAAGCACAATAACCAAGTAAAATCATAGCAAAACCATCATCCTAGCCTACATCTTCCCACCCCCAACTACTTAAATCAAGATATCATTATGAAATCAAAACAAAAATAACAATATCCATTAATTAAAAACATGATTGTTCAAAAAAAAATGGAAAGATGAAGAGAAAACAAATCTACAAGCCTTGATGAACAATACCCAACAAGGAAATCTTGGGTGATGTGATTTCCTTCTTGCTTTCCCTAAAAAGATGCAAAATAAAAGTTTGTTATGTGACATAATGTGATCTAAGATCCAAAAGATCTTAAAAGAGGAATTTTGAGGAGTATTTATACCCCTTTACATGCCACACAAACCCTAGATAATGATGGTTTTATTTTATTATTTAGAATAATAATATTTCCATCTATCATAAAGACATATTGTATGGTGTTGCAACTTTATTTTATGGTCTATATGTTTTAAACGAGGAACAAAACAAGCATGTTTATAATATTAATAAAATGTTAAAATCAAATGATTTAAACCAAACCCACCTTTGGCATTCTCGTTTAGGCCATGCAAATAAGAAACACATTTCAAAACTCCATAAAGATGGATTACTTGACCCATTTGATTTTCAATCATTTGATACATGTGAATCTTGTTTGTTAGAAAAAATGACTAAGAGTTCTTTTACACACAAAGGTGAAAGGGCAAATGATTTATTAGGCCTAATACATACTAATAATGTATGCGGACCGTTTAGTTCAAGTGCTAGAGGAGGTTATTTGTACTTCATTACCTTCACTGATAATTTCAGTAGATATAGAATTGTCTATCTTATAAGACATAAATCTGAATGCTTTGAAAAGTTCAAGGAATTCAGAAATGAAGTACAAAAC